>VWPU01021390.1:0-21559 GCA_013398955.1 Callaeas wilsoni
CGGCGGGGCACGGCGGGGCCAGGCGGAGAGCGCAGCGGCAGAGGCGACGGCGGGGGACAGGTTTCGTGCCCCGCCCGCCACGGCACGTCTCGGCTCGGCACGGCTCGGCATCGCACGGCGCGGCGCGGCGCGGCACGAACGACTCGGCATCGCACGGCGCGGCACGGCTCGGTTCCGCTCGGCACGGCTCGGCTCCGGCGGCTCCCGAGCCATTCAAACAAGTGGCTCCGGCAGCACTTCGGGGCCGGGGCTGGGGAGAGGGCGCAGCGTGGCTCCCTGCCCCGGAGGCGCCGGGCCCTTCACACTGCCTCTTTTCTCTGACGCTTGCTCTTTATTTGACGATGAAATAATGTTGACATGTCTTGAATTATTAAGTATTCCCTGGATTTTATTAGCACATGATGCCTAAATGCTGCCTGTATCTGCTGGGGTCTTAACCAGAGAGGAGCGAAGGAGAGAGGCAGAGAGACAGAGCGAGGGAGAGGAGAGAGAGGGGTTTTTGACAGCTGTATTTGTGCTGATAAGCGAAGGCACAAGGAGACGATCGACTAGTGAGACAAGAGGGAAGCGGCGGCTCGGAGCTGCTGAGAGGGGCTGCGCTTCCCTCCCGAGACGGCTCGGCCCTCCTGGTGCCGTGCTGGGGCTTGGAGGGGACCCGAACCCCCTCCCAGCACCTGGCCGCGCTCTCGGCCGGTGCCTGTGCCAGGGGGCAGCTCGCTGGCTGGGCACACCAGCTGCACGGGGCAGATGCCGATTGAGATCGTGTGTAAAATCAAATTTGCTGAAGAGGATGAGAAGCAGAAGGAGAAAGAAGAAGGGGACAAGGAGAGCCTGATAGAGGAGCCTGCCCGGCCCCGCTCCCGGGATCTGGCCACCTTCGCCAGCACCAGCACGCTGCACGGCTTGGGACACATTTGCCGGTCAGGACGGCTGGGCGTGCGCCAGACCCTCTGGGCATTTGCCTTCGTGGCCTCGCTCGCCTTCTTCCTCTACCAGGCGGCCAAGTCAGCGCTGCTCTACCTGGAGCACCCCCACGTCATGGCCCTGGACGAGGAGGCCATCCGCGAGATGGTCTTCCCTGCCATCACCATCTGCAACATCAACCGCTACCGCCACTCGGCACTCACCGACGCTGACATCTTCCACTTGGCCAACATGACCGGGCTGCCCCCCAAGGACCGGGATGGTCACAAGGCCACGGACCTGCTCTATCCTGACCCCGACATGGCTGACATTGTCAACCGCACCGGCCACCAGCTCGACGACATGCTCAAGAGCTGCAACTTCAGCGGCGAGAACTGCTCATCCCGTGATTTCACTGTGGTGAGTGCACACCTGGCTCAGCTTCCCTAGGGGCCCCTACCGGCACGGGGGGCACCCACCCGTCCGCGTGGCACCGGAGCAGGGCTCCCTGGCTCACTCCGGCTGCTGAAGTTTGCATCTCTCTCTGTTTGAGTTTCCCTCCAAGTTTCACATGGAGAGAGGGAGAGGATCCTCCGTGGGAGCTCTCAGCAGGGCTCTGCGCCACAGGACTGGGCTGTCGGCAGGTCTGTGCCTGAGGGGCCCACGGGCAGGAGCCGCGGTGGGTGAGCAGCAGGGTTCAGCGGTCCCCAGGGTGGGTGTGCAGCGGCCAGAGGGAAAGCTATGGCACAGAGTCCTGCTCCAGCCTGCTCTTTCCTCGGATCAAAGTGCCCTGACGCAGGGTGCTTTACTCAGCGAGAGGGGCTGGAGCAGGGGGGCGGTCAGAGACCCCTTTGCACATAGGGGAACCTTCCTGCATTTGCGGGATTAGCACTGGGGTGTGTGTAAATGTGGAGACTGCCGGCATTGCACACGCACGTGTGCACATGCCGAGCACAAATGCCGAGCGGCTCCGCTCTGGAGGCACGGCTACAGCCGGGCGAGCGGGGGCTGCCCGGGGCTGCCCACTCGCTGCCCGGGACTGGCAGCAGGGCCTCTTCCAAGCAGCGCCCAGTCTGCCCAGGCAGCGAGCCCCTGGCCGACCGCCGCCAGTGTGCAGCTCTCACTAATATTGAGCCTAGAATCACAAATCCCCGCTGTGGTTTGGGAAAATAAATGTGCTGAACGGGCGGAATACCTGATGGGACCCTTTTCAGACCTTAATGACTCTGGAAATGAGCCGCCTCTCTCCTACGGCTGCCAGGGGCTACTGCTCAGCTGGCTCCTGCGTTCTCAGGAGCTGTGCTGCCAGCCGGACCCTGCTCCGTGCCGGGGAGCGGGGTATGATGCCATAGGCTGTGCAGGAAACTGGGGAAGAGAGGAAGCTCCGTGGGGCTGGAAATGGCTGATGCAGCATGTTCTGTTTCACTTCGTGCCCATCGGTGCAACGCCTGCTCAATGTGCAGAGTGATGCTGTCCCTGGGAAAGAGACTTTGGGGGGGGGTGCCCTGTGCGGGGGGGTGGTGGTGGCATGGGGCACTGCAGTGGAGTGGGGCTGGCCCCCCCCCAGGAGCGGGGGACAGCGAGGGGGGGGCCAGCCCCACTCCTCCTGGGGATTCGCTGGGCTCTGTGCCTGCTCTATGCCAGCTGCTTGAGTTTGCCGGGGAGCAGCGTGGTTCAGCAGGCTTTGGAGCAGGAAGCTCTGGTGCTGGACAGTGTTGCACGTGGCTTGGCCATGCTGCCTCCAGCCCTGGGATCCTCCTGAAGGATCCTGCAAGGCTTTGGTTTGTCGGGGAGGCAGCGAGCCCAGCCTTGTGCTGGGCAGTGGCACAGCATGGCAATGGGATTTGGTGTGTGCTGAGCCGCACTGTGATGTTGGCAGGGCAGAGCTCAGGTGTATGGGGCGGTACAAGCTTCCCACAGCATGGACAGAGTGTGTGGCATGCGCTGTGCTGTGTGGCAGTGAAGGGTGACTGCCAGGACAGACAGTCACTGGGACCCAGTTTCTCAGCGTGTGGCTGTGCAGGACCAGCTGGCCTGCCTACCTCATCTGCTTACGAGTATGCCCTGGGGATGCCCAGGCAGCCGGGCTCTGGTGTGCCAGCACCCTGCACTAGAGCAGGTTTCAGGCATGAGAATGGTTAGTGCCAGCTGACCGATGGATTCATGGCCAAAGAAGGGGAGTATAGGGCTCCTAAAGCCTCCACCTACCCTGTCCACAACTCAACCTTCCTGGCCTTTGAGGCATCAGGGGCCGTCAGCAGAAAGGGGTGTACCTGTCACCTCTCACTTGCCTGGAGCAAAGGGGTGAACCTGGGGCAGGAGAGGCTGCAGAGATGGGTGTGGGGAGGGATGGGTGAAGAGGTGATATACCTCTCTGTCACATAACATGTCCCAAAGCCTTGCCAGATGGCACTGAGACCTGTCAAGGCATCAAACCATTTTCAGCTGGAGCCTTCTACTCCCATTCCCCGAGCCAAATCGGTCCCTTGTGCATCCTGGGAATGACCGAAACACAGCACAGGCTTCTTGGCAGGCGGGTTGAGTCCCAGCTGTGGTGTGTGGGCTTGGGCACTCCTGTGCCTTGTAGCTGTGGCCCCAGTGAAGGGGCACCCAGGCTACTCATGTGGCGGGGACCTCCAAGCTTTGTTGGTCCCATTTCTGGGTTCCCATGTGAGCCTTCATGTTCAGAAGGCTTTTTTACCCCCTCTGCTGTGGGTGAGTGTGTGAGTCACAGCATGTCCTAGCAGTGATGGAGGGCTCCCAGACTGCAGCACATCCCAGTAGGGCAAATGGCTTGGGGTCCCAGGGAACCTAGCCCACAGCAAGCAGCCTCTGTAGCAGAGGCTATCCCCCAGCGATACTGGAGAAGGAAAGGCACTTTCCCTGCAGCCATGCTTGCAGGAGTGCTGGAGTCTTTCCTTCCCTCTGGGCATGAGGTGGACTTTGTCCAGAGGCTGGAAGTTTTTCAGCACAAGAGTGGCCAAGCTGTGGGGCTGCCATTGACTGCCTGTCCAGGAGCAGGAGCAGTGCCAGGGCTGGAGCATGTCCCCTCACACTGCTGCTTGCAGCCCATGCTCACGCAATAAATAACTCGTGCGGATCCTTTAAGTAAGAGCTGTGAGTGGTAAATGATCTTCCCCTATTCAACGTCACAAATCCACATTCTTTATGGGACAGCAAATTAAGAAACTATCGGGAAAAAAAAAAATCCCCAGCGTAAGCATCTTCCATGTAATAAAGCCCGGCCGGGCTGTAAATCTCTCCAGCGGCAGGGACAGCCCTGAGCCGCAGCGAGGCTCCCTGCAGCCCCACTGACAAATGTGCCCCCTGTGCCGGCTACTAGAGGGCCATGCTGGAGCCCTGGCAGAGCCTCTTCTGACCCCATTGAGCTATGCTGGGCTCCGCAGCCCCCCAGTCTCTGCTGTGCCCGGGGACACTGCCCAGTGCCTGCCAGCACATTGTCCGATGGATGCCTTGGTGAGGGTGCCGGCACGGAGCACTCCTGGCTGGGCGAGTGCAGCTGCAGAGCTGAGGGTGCTGGTGCAGGAAATCAATGGCACTCTTTACATACCATTAAGCAGGAGGTTGGGAAGTGTCCCCACGGGGCTGGGGCTGAGCTGCCGCGGGTGGTTTGCAGCCACCCTAACCTCCCTTCCTGGCGTCCCAGTACAGCCACGACCCGAGGCCAGTTCTGGCCATGTCAGGTGGCACTGAGGGAAGAGGGAGCCCTCCCGATAGTGCTTTGGGGATGGGAGGACAGACAGATGGGGTATGCAGGAGTTTGGGGATGTGGGAAGAAGTGCATGGAGGGGGCCCCCTCAGTTGGCAGCAGCATCCCGCCTGTTCGCCGGCAGTGGCTGCAGCAGGAGCCTCCGCTCGCGGCCGGGCAGGAGCCCAGTGCCTTTCTCAAAACCTCATTCGTTGTCAAAAGCCTTTTGTTTGCGATGTGTGGCTGCCGAAGCCAGTTGTGCCGGGGCTGGAAGCTGGGGGGGAGCAGGGAGGTTGCTGAGAGCTGGCAGTGCCTCTCAGAGCTGGCACTGGCCCCAGCTCTCCAAGCTGGGCCTCCTGCCTGCCCGGGATGTGGGCAGTGTGAGGGGTCTCCCCAGCAGCCCATGCAGACCCCAGAGGGTCTATGCTGAGATGGGTAACATCCCCAGCTGCATTCCACACGCACACAAGAGATCGTGGTTCAGGGGGTGGGCAGAGGCAGCAGGCTGTCGCCTCTGCCTCCTCCCAGCAAGGCTCTCCCACTGTTCCTGACATGGGGACTCTCTGACCTTTCCACCAGAATCGTACTTAATAAATGTCACATTTTCAGCCTATTTTTACTGGGTAAAAGAGCTGGACTGGTTGTTCTTCACCTGCCCTTCCCTGCCTGGTGCCTGCTCAGCCCCTGGCATTCAACCACTCCATTTTCTCTGTACTCCTGTGGGCTCCAGGTACTGCAGAACCTGCCCTGGCTGGGGCACAGAGTGGCTCTTGGGCCAGGCAGTGGCATACGGGTCCCAGCACTGCATCATCTCCTTTGGAGAGTGTGACTGTGATGGGTGTCCTGCCATGTCTGGCAGGGACTGGCTGGGTTGGGGCTGGTGGTGTCAGTGCCCAGTAGAGGCTGGAGCATCCCTCACTGATCTCATGCCTCTGAGCTGCTCAGCTGAGCCCATCTGTGCCCATCTGGGTCACAGCACTGCACTCACTGCATCCACATCGTGCAGTCCCAGCCCAGAGACTGAGCCAGCTACCCAGGGGTTCACAGCCCATCTGGAGCCCTCCATCCTCACGGTCTGGCCACTGTGCTTGTGCATTTCCAGGCCTATGTCCCGGGTGGTGCAGACATGTCGCAGGTTGGCTCCTGTCCGGAGCAGCGGCAGCGGCATCTCCAGCACTGTTACACATGAGCCGCCTGGGCACGGCTCGAGGCGCTGTTTGTGCCAGAAAACGGGGGACTTTAATGCAATTCGTTGCCATTTAATTTTACACAATTCCTGCTGCTTAATCCGCTGAGAAATGCTAATTTATACAATTCACGTCTAAAAATAAATGTCAGTCCAGCAGCTCCCAGCAGCGGGTAGCTGCTCCCACCAGCCCCCACCAAAGCCTCCTGCAGGGACCCCAGTCTGGAGCCCACCTTGCTCCCTGCCAGCCATGCTGCTACTCCTTGTCCCAGGTGCTCAGGCTGTGACAGCAAGTGTGTGGATTTGGACATAATGGGATTTTGTGACACTGTGGTGGGAGAACAAGGGGTTGGCTGCACCTAGGGATGTCACTGCAAAGTCCCTCATGACAGTGGGGCAGGGTGACAAGAGGACAAGCAGGTGTCTTGGCAATCTGGCTCTCTTTCAGATGGTTTGGGGGACGTTATTGGCATGGGGGTCATGAGGTGTCTTTGGGACCACTGCTTCCTCATGAATTCCCCCAATAAATCTGGGTGCAGCCCCATGTGCAGCTGCACCCTGGGCTATGTCTGAGGGTGCATGGAGCAAAAGGAGTGCCCCGGTGCCGAGGCCTGGCATGTAGCCACCTGGGCTGCACATGAGGGATCCAGGCATAGGTGCCACCTGGTTGGCAGGTATTAATTGGTCACAAAGTGCCATTAGTGAATATGGGATGGGAGGGAAGTGTGCACCCCTCCTGCCTGAGGAGTGGGAATGCTTCATTCCTCATCAGGTCTCTGAGGAGTCTGGTCTGCAGGGGACAGCAAGGGGGCTGGATCATGGGGACAAGGCGATCCATGGCTGGGAAGAGCCTATACTGAACTCCCAGACCCCTGCCTCTTGCCATTGAGCATCTCCATACCCTGCTTCCCTCCTCCCCAATGCCACTGCCCCAACCATCTCGCCCCCACTGTGTCCCCTTCCCCACCCCTTTGCTGAGCAGACCCCCATGCCACCTCCATCCAAGTGGGGTGGCACTGACTCCAGCAGCAACACTGCGGAGAGGGTGCCAGGGCAGTGGGGTGGGCGTCGAGGGCCATGGCCGTGGGTGCCAGCTCCCTGCAGGAGGGGGGCAAGGCGGGGGAGCAGGGGGGTGCGGAGGCGACGCAGCGGGGGAGCAGAGATGCTGGAGGAGCCGACGGCTTTCCCACCGTCTCCCTGATTGAGATCGGATCACCGTGAGCATAAAAAAGCTCTCTTCATAATTATATTTAATGAATTGACTTTAAAAGCTCTTATGCTCTTATCTGGGTAATTTAATATCACACACTTAATAAGCCTGTCTCTGATACGGGGGGAGCCAGCGGCCAGGACGCCCGCGCCTGGTGTGTCTCCCCAGGGATGTGGGACGTGCCATGAGGCTAGGCTCACGTGCCAGGCTGAGTGGAGGGGGATGCTGCTGCCCCCTGGGGCCAGGGCACCCGTGGGGTGACTGTGGGGCAATGCCCCTCCAGCACTGCTGGCTGCAGAAGGGGCTGGGCCCCTCGGGTGGCTACAGGAGGGATGGGGACCAGACACGCATAAGGGATTGGCTCCAGGAGCTGGTGCTTGCTGGTGCCCGGGGCCACAGGGCTGCGAGACCATGGGGAGATGGCAACACGGTGCTGTGGGGCTGACAGGGTGCAGGGTGACAGATGGGGCAGGGGGGGTTCATAGGGTGCAGCATGGCTGGCTGGGCATGGGGCAGGGCTGGCTGGGGTGCAGGTGGCCTGTGCCAGTGACATGGTTGGATGCCACGAGGGCCCGTGGCTGAAGGGCATTGCTGTGAACCCATCCTTTATGCCAGTGTCAGCTGTGGCAGGGGTCCCATGGACAGCACTGGGGACAGCCCTGGGTCAGAGTGCACCACAGGTTCCAGTGCCATGATGCTGTTAGATCCCTGGCTCCTTCTGGCTCCAGCCACCTGGGGTAGTCAGCTGGGATGTCATGGAGGTAAATGAAGTCTTGTCATCACGGTCTCTGCAGCTCTGTCCCTTCCCGCTCCCTCCCCGCCCCCCCCCCCCGCACCCTGGGCTCCTGGAGTCCCAGAAGGGGTGTGGGCTGTCTCCTGCAGGCTGGCATTGCTGCAGCCCCGGTAGGAGTCTCTGCGCGCCCCCCCCACCTTGCCACCCCCCCCACGACCCATGACTGCGTGCAGGCGGGCGCCTGCGGCGAGCCGGAGGGAAGGCTCTGCCATATGGAGCCAGGGGCCCGGGGGACTGCAGGAACCCGTGTGTGGGCTGGGGTTGGACCTGTGGCCATGGGGGCAGTGCCCAGAATCCTCCACACCAGATGCTCACTGGGCAGTGGGGTGGAAAGCCACTGGCCAGGCTTGTGTTCTCTGCATGTCAGAGTTAGAGCTGCTGTGAGCTGGCCTGTCCTCCCAGCCTGGCACCATGTCCCCAGTCACCCTGCGCCCTCGGGTCCCTGATTCCCAAGCAACGGAGGACAGAGTAGCACCTCCCAGCATCCATGACTGTGCTGCCCCAGGACAGGTGTCGGGGACAGGGTCACAAGGACAGGGTGACTAATGTTGGCCCTTGGCCAGCCATCCCCAAGCTCTGGAGTGCCTGGCAGTGCCGGTTGCCATCCTGGCACTTGGTGCCAAGGCTGGGCGGGCTGGAGGGAGGCTCGTGCCAAGGTTGTGGGGCAGGGGAACAAGTACACAGCTGCCACCTGGCCCTGTGGAGGCACTGGGGGACAGCCCCAGGCAGAGTGGGGATCCCAGCTCCCCACTGGGGCATGGGGCAGCCGTGCCGGGTCTCCCTCCATGAGGGAGTGTCTGGAGAAGGAGGTTTACGGAGCTGCACTAAGTGACGCAAATGGTTTGAAGCCCATAAAGAGAGACGGTTTTATGTAAGACGACTATATAAAGCTCTGCTGTTCTGCCATTGATGAGATATAGGCCTTTATTTATAGAAGGCAATGTTTGCGGTGCAAGTGCTGAAAGCCAGCCAGGGACCCGCAGATAGGGCGTAGAGTCATTTGACATGCAGCTGCCGTCGACACTGTTCACACATTAAAGAAAAAAATTAACAAGTTTGCAGCCAGTCAGGTGGAAAAAACAATAATTGTCGAAAAACGTATTTCCCCCTTTTTCCAATAACAAATAACTGGAACACTGTTGGGGAGGCTTGAGCTTACTTTCCCTCTGGGAAAGGATAGGCTGAGGCTCCAGCCAGGCTAGTGGATGGAGTGGGCAGGGGGAGGCAGATAGGGTGGGATGAGAGCCCAGGCAAGGGATGCTGCCACAGAGTGGATGTCCCTGCCTAGGCATTTGTATGTCCACGACTGGAATAACAGGGTCTGCAGGCAGGGATGAAGGCACCAACAGCTCAACATGGTCATGTGTGTGCTGGGGGATGAGGAGGGGGGACAAACATCAGAAGCTGAAGATGCTCACAACATGAGGGGCTGTGAACAAAACCTCGCTGGATTTTCCTGCCTGGCCCAGCATTGTCTCTCTCCACCTGCACACATAGGGATGCTCTGAGGTTATTTTTTAGCCAGATATGGCTAGGTTTTTTCTAGAGAGCATGCAGCCAGTCCCTGTGGTCAGAGCGCCCTGCCAAATTCTGTTTCATGCACGAAAGGAAGAAAAACTTCTCATGATTAATTGTGCAATAAGGGAAAACATACATCTCTAACCTGCTCCTTGCCGGTCGCTGGCCTTTTCTCCCAGGCACTGCCCCAACATGCAGCCAAGGGAGGGTCTGGGGACAGGAGAGTGCTGACACCTCTGCCATGTCCTGCCCTGTCCTGACTGCCATGACCCTGAAGGGTGCCAGCAGGGAGCAGTCAGGCTCAAGGTCGAGTAGCTCCCCTGCAGCTCCCCTGCAGCTCCCTGTACTGTTCTGTGGATGGCTGTCCCCTGCTCATGCTGCAAAGCCTTCCCCCATGCCCCAGTGCGCTGCGCCAGGCACAGGCAGGGCTCTGCCAGCCCCGTCACCCACCATGCCACCGTTGTGCCAGCAGCAGGCAGGAGGTGAGGGTGGCAAATGGCACTGTGCAGCTGGGCTTGGGTCGGGGGGACTGGACCTGCGCCCTGATGCGCTGGGACTCAGGGCTCCTGCATGTGCCTGCTTTGTTCCCAGGAGGTGTCGCTGGCTGCATGGCTGCTCCTCCCCTGCCACCCTCATGAAGCCCCTCTGCAGATGCCCTCCAGATCACTTGGCCCATCTCTGGGCTCTCAGACAGAAGCCCGAGCACATTCTGCACATGATGAGCATTAGCTAAGCTTAGCTGAGCTCAACAGGTTTTCTTCCAGCAGAACAAAAGGTTCTCACCTGATTGCAGCTTGGGGAAGGTGAGTGCAGGAGGAGCTGGGAGAGGAAAGCCAGTGGCTGGAAGGACCTGTGGGCACTTTGTCCCAGTGGCATGGGGGTTGGGGAGCCCTCTCTGTGTTGGAGAGCTGAGCCAGGCTGTCCCCTGCCCATGATGGCTGGGCAGGCAGGGAGCAGGGGCTGGGGGACACACTGGTCACTGCTGGCCACCAGCTCTGGGATGTGCAGGGCAGGAAGGGAGAGAAGGCACAGCCTTGTCAGAGTAGAGCCTCTGATTAATCACTAACTGCCGGCCCTCCAGCCAGCAGCTCATTAGCGGTTTAATTCCCGGTGCCTGGCATGCAGGAGGGCTGTGTAGCTCTGATTGAGCTGGATGCACTCATCTGGGCAGCTGCAATCAGGTGGCAGCCCCCCCACTCTGGTCACAGTTACAATCAGTGGCCATGTCTGCCATGTCCAGGGTGGGCTGGATAGCAGGTGCTGCAGGTACCACAGGTGCTGCAGGTGCTGCAGATGCTGTGTCCTGTGGTCAGGCAGGAGCGAGACACATTGGAGGCAGGGGCGAGACACGTCAGTGGCAGTGGCTACAGAGAGCTTACGAGCAGGGCCAGGGGCTGGAGATGTGCCCATGTCTCCCTGTGTATCCTGTGCCTGGAGTGTGGCAGTCCCCGCAGTGTCATGGGGCTGGGAGCAGCTGTCAGTGGTGTCAGCAGCCGTGGAGAGGCACTGCGCTCGGCTGCACGAGGATATGTCACCAGCCTGTCATCTCTGGGATCAATGACACCTTGCACATCTCTGTATTGTCCCATCCTTCTACCACCTGCCCCTGCACCCACAGGGCAGCAAAGTGAGAGCCGTGGTCCCTGCCTGCATCCTGGTGTTCCTGCCACCACCCCAGGTTCTTTTCTGCCCTGGCTCTTCTTCTTCCCAGATCCCTTCACTAATGGGATGAGGGAGTTCACCTGGGCCATGGGAGCAGGACACAGCAGGAGGGAACTGAGTGTTCCAGGAAAGAGGCACTGTCTGTGGATGCTGCTTTTCTCCCATGGACCTTAAATGCCATCTGGGCATACAGAGGTGGGCACTGCCGTGCCTCCCAGCTGCCTGGAGGTGTTTGCAGCTCAGCCTTATCCCTTTGCCCTCCAAAACCTGCTGTGTCCTTCACTCCCAAGCTGCCATCTCCACAATTTCTTCACAGCCCAAGGAGCAAGGGAGAGACCACAGCAGAGAGAAACATCTCCATCTGTCTTTAATGCTCCAGTGACTGGAGCAGGGCAGGGAAGGGGCCTGCAGGTGTCCCCACAGTGGTGGGGCAAGGAGGGCTAGGGTGCATGAGGGGGCAAGTCAGGGGCCATGCTGGGGCTGTGACTCCTGCAGAGGAGGCAGGGCTGGCCCAGCATCTAGTGCTGTTGCCCCTGGGAAAGGATTGGAGCAGCCCGCCTTCCCGAGCACGTGGGACTGAGGGCACTATGCAAATCCAGCTGAGATTGATACAAGTATTAATTATGTCCCATCAGCTCAGCTCTTGCCCAGCAAGGCAGGGCACTGGGTCATGCTACAGCTTGTGCAGGAAGGATGGATTTGCACTGGCGGTGTGTCCCCTATGCCTGTCCCCCTGTCCACAGCCTGCTCCTACCACCCTGCTATGACTGTGGTATGCCATGCCCGGTCAGCCTGGCTCTCCCAGCCCCATGGCACTGCCTGGCTCAAGGGTGAAGTCATCACTGAGCAGGGAGGTGAACAGTCTAAAGCAGGAGCAGTGCGAGCGCTGTCAAGCAGTCTGGCATGCTGAGCTCTGAGGTCCTGCTAATCAAAGAGTGTCTGCAATTACATGTGCTAATTATGGGCAGGGGTTCACAGTAATTCCTGCCCTGCTGGCATGACACTGGTCACACCAAGGTGCATTGCTTCTTCATGAGGACAGGAGGGAATAACCAGGACTGTTCAGCTAGCTCTCCTGGCACAGGAAATGGTGTATCACAGCCAGGCCTCCTGCCCAGCCGCTTCCCATCCCATCCCATCTTGTGCTAGATGTGGTACAGCATGTACAGTGCCATAGATGGAGCCCTGCGTGTGTGGCCATGACAGCTGCTCTGTCCCCAAGCACCTGGCTGATCACATCTCAGTGGAGCTGCTTTTCAGAGAGTTTTTCAGGCTCTGACCCCCCTGTGCTGCTGCTGCTGCTCTGACATCCTGTTTCCTTATCGCCTGACATGACCTTAATTAACTCCCTGTGCAGATAATGCTCTGGCCTTCTCCTCCAGGAGCTGTATCTCAGTATCATGTCCTGCCTCATGCTCTTATGGACCACTGCAGAGACTGCACAGGCAGCCTGGAGCAAGGAGGAGAAAGGGATATATGGTGCAGGCAGGGCAGGGCAGTGATACTGGAGTTGCTGGGATGACATGGAGTGGAGGGGACAGTGCTGGAGCCAGGGGATTGGTACTGCATTGAGAGCTTCAGGGAGATGCTGACCTGGTGGAGATGGTTGTCATGGTGCAGAGGTGAGAGTTCTGGCAGGAGCGGAGGCTGTGCTGATGCCCAGGGCAAGTGGCAGAGGCAGTGGTGCCCATGGCAGCAGCATCCATCCCAGGCTCCAGAGGTGCTGTGCACCAGTGTGGAGGGATCCTGGCTCTCCTTGCACTGCTGCAGGAGGGCTGAGATAGCAGGGCCTCCCACCCTTGGGAGCTGCCCAGCTGCCTGGCTGCCCCTCCACTGCCAGCCCTAGTGGATTGAAATGCCAGCACTGATGACTTGTAGCCACTTTATCTCCCATGCTTGGCAAATATTGGCAAAGAGGAGATGTTTCAATAGTGAGGTTTGCCGATGGGAATCTCGATGTGTGATCCCACCAGCTCCATGCTGTGCGGCAGCCCAGCTGCCTCTGAGGCAGCTGATCACCAGGATTGAGCCTGCATGAGGCACTGTCTGGGACCTGTGGGGCTGTTTCCAGCACCTTTTCCCTACAGACTGGTTCCCAGCAGGGTGCTGTTCTGAGCTTACCTGTGCTGCAGGTCATGTCTCATCCTGTGGCACAGGAGCAGGGCTCTGGAACAAGGTCCCTGATCAGGGCTCCTGTCACCTGCAAGTAGCTCTGACCTGGCAGCATCCGGGCCAATGCCATAAGCCCTGCAAAAAGCAAAAGTCGCAAAATGCTTTCAGACAATCTCCTCCCAGCTTGCAGCCACACAACCCTCATCCTCACTCCTATTCCCTTCAGCTCCTAGTTCCCAAAACTTTAATCCTGCCTGTCACAGGTGATCAGCTCCCATCCCCAGGCCCACAGCCCAGACAGCAGTTAGGAAGAAGGACCAGCTGTTCCTGGGGCATGAGTGGGCAGGGTGCATTTTGTCCCCTCTGCTCATGCTGCCTGCAGACACAATGGGAATTGTATTTTCCTGAAGCTAGGCATGCAGTGGACACTATAGGCATTATGGAAAGTGTGTACAGATACACCTGCTCACAGCATGTGATGTATGGAATGCTGGGACAAGCATACGGTCCTGGGAATGAGGCACTGGATCCAAGCAGGGGCAAGGGGAAATGGTCTGAAGAGATGGGAGCTGCCAGTGCTGCTCCCCTTTGTGTGGGAGGCAAAGGAGTATGAGGAGGGGAGAAGGAGGTCCCCAGCTGCAGGGGCAAGTTGCCTTGCCCCATTCCTGCAAGGACACGTTTCTGCTCCCACAGCAAGCCCTGAGATCTGGGAGGAGCTGAAGAGGACAACTGAGGCGCTCCTGCAGGTGCTAAGGACCAGCACATGGGCAATGTGGCCCAAACATGCAGGAGAAGCAGACGCCTTGGGAGTCCTGGGACCCCCAGCCCATCACCTCCATGGTGAGCAGAAAATGGAGATGTAAAGATGGACGGATATGGGCTGCAGGGTTGTCCCTGCCTGGCAGTGCCCACATCTCTTCCCTTTCCCAGCAGCCCCAAGGAGGGAGCCCCTGTCAGTGCCAGGGTGCGGGGGCCCTCTTGATCAGCCCCTCCGCCCGGGAGCATGCAGGCTGGGGAAAGCCAACCCCTATCATGTTTGTTCCATTGATTTAGCGCCGCGGAGAGGGTTTAATCAGCCTTTAGCCTGCACGCTCCAGCATTAAGAACAAATCCATTAGCCACGAGATAACCACAAAGGGTTGCGCTGAGGCTGGATGAGGTCCCAGCGCCTTCAAGATGCAAATTGGCAATCAAAGATCAAAGCCGTGCAGCTCCCTAATCTCTGCTAAAAGGGCTCAGCTATTAACAAGCCCTTTCCCACTGAGCTGTGATCACCCCACTTCACTAGGGCTCCCTATGTGCTGTCAGGTTACACCATCATCCCAACTGGCCTCCTGGCCCCCAGCTCCCCTGAGCTGGCCCTGGGGAGGAGGGTGCATCCAGGCCTGAGGCTGTTTGTTTGCATGTTGTTTTCTTCAGTTCTGACACATTGGAGTCAAATTCGTGTTGTCGGAGAGAGCGGAGCCCACAGCAATGTCAGGGGTCAGCAGCTGGAGGGAAGGAGAAAGGGAAGAGGTGAGAGCTTGGATGGAGCAGGGTGGTGGGAGAGCTGTGCGGGGCTTATATGGTGACTTCAGAGACGGGGAGGATGCTGGCAGGCGGCTACCCCTCCCGCTGCTCAGGGATTTAGTCTGGTTCAGCCCCTGCCTGGTTGCACCAGGTGGCTCAGGGCAATCCCTGCTGGCCCCAGGGAAATCAGTGGTGGAGAGCATGGCGTGGGGGCAGGCAGCAGGGAGTGGGTGAGGGATCATGGCATGGCAGAGTGTTATGGAGCCAAGTTCCCCTTTTGAGGGTATTCCTGCTCGTTCCATGTCACCCTGGAGCACGGGGTGCGTGAAGCGCTGGTTCCCATAGCCACCTTGCCAGCTTCTGCATGGTGCTGAGTTCAGGCTGCAGGATGCAGTCTCCCCCCTGCTCCCCACCCAAGCCATGTTGCTTGTGCTGGCTCCACACATGGCAGCTCCAGCAGCCCTGCAAGTCCCTGTCTATGGGACCCCACACTATGCAGGAGCGCCACGAAGCTGCCGAGCTGTGACAGGAGCTGCAATGCCAGCAGCATCAGCAAATCCGTGGCAGCACAGATGTGTGCTCTGCTCAGCATGGTCCAGCTCAGGGACTAGTATCCCCCCTGCATCCTGCTGAAATGGTCAGAGAGCGTGTGCAGCACCCTGCAACAGGTGGGCAGGGAAGCCATCAGCCCTGGCAGCAGGGAGCAGAGGGTCGTGTCTGGCTGACCTTTTGTCTGGGGACCCACTCTACTGGCAACTGCTCATTGAGGTACTGCTCATGCCCATCATGACACCCCCCTGGCAGGCAGCACAGACTTGCAAGAACAGCAGGCAGTGAGGTGCTGGCACCTCAGCCAGGATGACAATAAATCTTATCAATGTAAACCCATCCGTAGGCAGGAGGATAACCCTCGTGACCACTCGGCAAGAGTGGAGGCTTCATCTTCACCGTGTCAGTGCTGTGGATTTGTAGATAAATGCCATGGCTGGAGGGACCTCCTCCCCTCCCACCTAACCCTGCCCTGAGGCTGCAGGAGCTGTCAGGTCCAGGCCAGTGTGTCCCAGTGACAGTGGCCATGGTGTGCCTGGTGGGAAGAGAGGGCCTAGTCTGACACTCGGCAAGGGGACACCTGGATAGGTGAGGATGGAGGCAGGGGCACATGCAGGACAAGGTGACATTGCCCTGCCTGCTGTCCTGACCCTACTGTGTTCTACACACACCGTCCCATGAAGCCCTGCATCCTCCATAAGCCCGTGGGGGCTTGGGCATCACACAAGCTGGACCACCGGAGCTCAATGATCGGGAAACGTGTGACTGAGTGTGTGACACTGGCAGTGTGTCCCCAAGGCCGTGTGACAGCGCCTGGCGCGAGCCAGCATGCTTCGTGGGAGCAGCCTGTGTGCCCATCCCCGCGTGTGCCCCGCCCCCGCTCCGGCCGGGCAGAGAGGGGTGCGGTGGTGCCAGGAGCGGGGGCTGCTGAGCGGGGCGGCAGGCGGCATCCCTGCCTCGGGCCCCGCTCCTCGGCTCAGCTCCCCCATCTCCCGGCAGCCGTGGGAGCAGTAATGAGATGGAGCAGCAGAAGGACGGCGAGATAAGGCTGCCTGCGCTGCCCCAGCAGATTAAACGCTGGGATTAAGCAGGCGGTGCCAGCTCTGCTGCCTTTTTATCTCGCTGCTTCTCCCCTCTTATTCTCCCGCAGTCGATAGAGAACGGTCTCCGAGCTGTCAGCAAAGGAAATTGCTTGTTAACCCTTTGGGGACGGGAGGCAGAGCTCCCTGTACGGCTGTTTTCAAAGAGAAGCGGTCCCCGGGGGATGCGCTGCCCGCGGAGCCAAGCGGGGATGCGGGGACACCTCTCCGCAGGGCCCCGCATGCGAAGAACAGCAACACGGAGCCGGGGGTGCCCAGGATCTGAGGCCAAAAGCCACCAGCGCCCAACCAGCACCATGCAGAAGCACTGATGTACTGGGGTTCCTGCGGGGTGACAACAGTCAAAGAGCAGAGGCTGCGTATGCTCCACAAAGGAGCCCCGGGGACACTGCATACCCCGCTTTCGGGTATCCTTGATGTTCCCTGCTTCCTCCAGCCTGCAAGATGTGTGGGCTCAGTGCTACATCTCTGTGAAACCACAGGGCTGGGGATCTTTCTCTGGTCCTGAGGACAGGAGGCACGGGCCATCCGTGTCTGCGCAGTACCGTGCATGGTGCTGGATCTCCTCCAACTGCCAAGGGGAGCCCGCTACCCAAAACCATCATCATTGCTCTCTGTGTATGTGAGTGTTTAGTTGGGTTTGCAGCAGCGAGGCTGAGCTGCAGCCCATCCCAGTGCTTATCCGTAGCGTGCTGTGCTGTGTGCCCGGGAGCGGCGTGCCCAGCGCGGGGGTGTCTGAGGGTGGGAAGCCGGCTGGAGAGCGCCGGAGGGTGCACAGAGTGACTGTAGGATTGCTGCTCAGCACAGTCCAAACCCAAGCTAGGGAATATGTTAGCAGCTCGACAAACTCGTTCTGGCATTTTTGGGGGTGCAGCTTTGGTGCAAGCTTTCCCATGGGGGACCCTGAGTACCTCCTGAAGCAGGAAGCAGAAACATGGGGCAGAAACCTTCTGCAGCTCCAGCACCCCACTATTACTAAGGGAGAGACCAGGGTAGGTAGGCAGCATGCTCAGCAACTCAGAGGGGTTTTCCGGCTGCCAGGAGTGGACTTCCCCAGCCCCTGCCCCTTCATCTCATTGCTCCTGCCCGCCCTCCCCCTCGCATCCCTGCCCTGCACTGCAGCATGCCTTTGCCACTGGCACTTCATCTTCTGCAATTCCTTTGGTGTTGGCTCCTTCACCTGCCCAGGTGTCGCTTTTGGTGGATGCTTGAAAATGAAAACAAACTGTATGAAAGCACAAGCTGCCGGGAGATCTGCAGGGAGCAGGTTAGCCCCGGCTGGGGCAGCAGTCCCGACTGGCTTGGGATGTTGCCCCACGGCTGCTGTGGAATGAAGGGGAGAGCTGTGTGTGAGCCCTGGACAGCCAGGGCTGAGGAGCTGGAGCTGATGCCGTGCCGGGCAGTCAGGCTGCGCAGGCAGGCAGAGGCTGAATGGGGAGAGGAAACCAGAAGCGATTGGCACGTGAAGGCTGGCAGGCTGGAGGCTGCGAGGGGATAGGATTGCTGTTTATAAATACATCAAGGGAGTAAACACAAGGGAGGAAAGAGAGCTATTTAAGCTAAGGGACAATGCTGGCATGAGAACAAATGGTAAAAACTGGCCATGAATAAATTTAGGTTGGAAATGAGTGAGATTCTGGGACAAATTCCCCCCAGGAGCAGCAGGAGTAGAAAGCACAGCTATGTGATGGCACTTTCTCTGCTACCAGAAGCTGTCATGTGTGTGCAGTGTGCTGCCATGCCTGTGCAATGAAGTCGAGAGGTGAGGAGCTGGGGTCCCCAGGTACACCCCTCTGTGTCACAGCCACCTTGGCTCCATGTGGCATGAGCAGCACATGGAGTTCTCTCCAGCTTCTAGCTTGGCCAGTGCAGGACTTCTGGGGCAGTGGGTTGCAGGGAGAGGTCCTTCTCTGGCACACGAGTTTGGGCATGCTGTCCCAGATGCTGATCCTGAAAGCTGGATGGTGCCAGTGTCCCCCTGCTTTAATAGTCGGTGCCAGTGCCGGGGCAGATATGCTGGGAGAGTGTCCTTGCCCATGTGCACAGTGCATCCCTCTGCCTTGCATTGCATCCCTATGCTCCTGATCCACCAGGAGCAGGAAGCCCTGGTCTAGATCCTGCCTATCCTGCGGACATGGGTTACACGCTGTCCCTGATGCAGCAGCCTGGTCGTGACCTGCTTGCCCTGCCCAGTGCTGGGCTTCGGGTGTCTCCCACTGCTCTGCCTGGGCAGCGGCACAGCCTGCAGCACAGCTGAGCAATTGGTATTCCAGCAGCGAGCCTGCTTGGCATGAAAGGGGCTCTGCTAGCCCCACACGCCCACATCTCCACTGCTGGCTCAGGCCTAGCCAAGGGGACTCAGCTGGCAAGGGCTGTCCTGTAGCACAGAGAGAAGCACAGCTGCAGTGGCAGGAGGGGTCCTGGCCTTTCTGGGATATGTCTGCAGCAGCCTCTGGCCCCCTTGCTCCACACTGTTTTCCCTCTTCCTTTGGAGGCAAGTCAGGGAGCTGCAGGAGATATTCCAGAGCTTAGCCCTTCACAGGATTGGGAAAACAAGAAGCCTAAACCGTCACTTGTGTGTGTTGTGCCAAAGGTGCCCTGTTCTGTTTGAGCTGAGGATGCACTAGTGCCCCATGGAGGCAGCAGCCCCAGGCCCCATATTCAGGGCTGTGTCCTGCAGGAGGCATCCCAGCAGCTCTGTGTGGGGCAGGGGGCTGCACTGAGGGGCTGCTAGTGTGGGAAATGATTGTGCTACTGCCAGAGCTGGGGTCGAGCCAAACTGGCACTGTTCCCAAAATTCTCCTGGGAGCGGAGAAAGGAAATGGTGCGACCATGCATGAGAAGGGACGTTTGCAGTGGCAAAAACATCCCACTGGCTCAGAAAATTGCTGCAGAATCGGGCTTGAAATGAGTTGAAATTGCTGAATCCAAGCGGATCTCATATCCCGGGCAGTTGTAATGCTGGCGTCAGCGCTGCAGCTTCCCTCCCGGGGCACCCAGGCGGGGCCTGACTGTGCTGTGCAGGGGGAGTGGGCTGTTGGAAATGGGGGGCTGCCTCAGGGGGGGCCTCTGGCATGGTGAGGGGCTAGGCTACAGCAGAGCTGGGATCTGGGGCTGGGATGGCCACAGTGAGGGGCAGGAGCAGAGCAGGAGGCAGGGTGCATGGGTGTGCTGTTTCCCCAGCTTTACCAGTGTGATGCCAGTTTGGCCCCAGCTCCTGCACCATGTCTCCTGTCCAGGAACATCCCTGTGCTCCAGCTGCCTGTAGTCACTCAGGAAGCAGCATTTCCAGTTTTGGAGGCTGCTTTCCTTTATGCCACAGCCTTGCCCATGCTGATGTGCTCTCTGGGCTCGGGTACCTGGAGATGACCCTCAAGGTTACCCCTGGGCTGGCATCCCCACCAAGTCCAGGGTGGGCAGCACTCTGGTGTCCTCCCATTCCTGTCCCCATCCCCATATGCCCCAATGATGACTGTTCTCAGGCGTGCTTCTACACTGGGGTGATCGCTCCTGTGTGGTGTGCCCATGCCCAGGGCCTGCCCGTCAGCTGCATGTCCCAGTGGGAATGTGAGAGCAGGGCTGGATGTCCCAGCAGGTATGTGGGAACAGAGCTGGCTCTCCCAGAGGGCATGTGGGGGCAGGGCTGGGTGGCCCAGGCATGCAGCAGCAGGACCCACTGGCACCACACATGTTGCAGCTCGTTCCCCTCACATGAAAACATTTGGCTGGAAGCTTAGTGCAGCCTCCTGTCTCCTCAGAGCAATCAGGATTTGTCACTGCTTGCAATGTTTAACGTCGTCTTCCAGAGGCTAAATACCGTGGGGAGCCGTGTAAGCCGCGGAAATACCTGCGTGAGCTGGGATCAACCCGAGGCTGGCACAATGGGCTAGCAGCACTGGGGATGCGGGACTGGGAAAGCATGATCTTGGTCCTCATGCCCCCAGTGCTCACCGGTGGGCTGGTGTGAGCCAGGGTGAGGATGCTGGGGGTCAGGACCTTGCTCCCATAAGGCTCCCCACAGCAGGGGGGCTGGGAAGCAAGTCTCAGGAGGATGGAGGGCACCTGGGGGGCCCCAGAACTGTGTGGGGTGGGGAAGAAGATGCCAGGGTTGCCAGCAATATCTGACTGAGATCTGCCTGCCGAGGCGCAGGCAGCTATTTCTGTCAAGGTCAGTGTGTCTCCATGGAAGAAAGAGGAAAATGAGGAATGGTGTCAAGAAATTACCTCCTTAATGGGGTCTCCCCTGCATGCGAGCATGGCGTGGGGATGCCAGCATGCACTGGCTGACCAAGGAGACTGGCACATGACACGGGAATGCTGCCTCTCTGGCCCTAAGACTGCAACACTCATGGGTGCCCAGCAGGCAGAACCGGGTGCCCAAGGGCCCATGCCCCAGTTGCTATCCTTGGCTGGACATGTGTGCTACAGTCCTGCAAGGTGTTTTTCTGGGTCAGCTGTGGGGAGAAAATCATGTTCCTGGTGCAGGCAGGCTCTCCTCTTCTCTTCTTCCTCCTCCTCGTGCGCTCCCTGTTATCTAATTGGATTTGTCATGCTGGAAAGGCAAAGCCCTTCAGGACTGTGCTGTGCTCTCGCCAGTGTGATTTCACAGCTGGCCTCAGCACCCCAGTAGCTGAAAAGTGAGTAACTCAGCTGGACGCCACCCTTGCTCCCCATGCTCCCCCACAGCTGTGCCCACCTGCCTGGAACACGGCCACTACCACAGCTGGACATTCTCCTCCAATCCTGCCCAACAGTGGTCCCTGTCCCTAAGCTCTGTCCCCACGTTCCCCAGCCTCTGCATCCCACCCCCATCCCTCACCCCGCTCCAGGGTGATTGCCATGCCGCCCGGAGATGTCTGAACTGACATGAGATGGAAGCGTTCACAGAAATGACATTTTCTCCAGCCTGGGGAGCTTATCCTCCGTTTAAAGAAAACTAATATAGAAGCTGCCCTGGTGTGCCGGGGCTGATGGTATCAGGCTGGCAGCCGCCGGCGCTCACAGCCGCGATAAATCTCAGAAAGGAGCCGAGCCAGCTCCAGCCGCCCCACAGAGAGGGGCTGAGCCGTGTCCCGGCGGTGCTGCGGGGATGCAGCGGCTGGAGGGGACAGCTCCGGGCGGGTATGCTGGGGTGACCCACAGGGTCCCGAGGATGCAGGGAGCAGGGAGCCCGCGGCGGCGACGGTGCCAGCGCTAGACTCGGCGGCGGGGCTACAGCAGGAGCCGGCAAGCTCAGCGTGGCCCGGTCCGGCTCAGGGGCTGCCCCGGGGCCGGGGGCCAGGCCTGGCGGGGCCGGGGCGGCCGAGCG
>VWPU01021396.1:0-48198 GCA_013398955.1 Callaeas wilsoni
TCCCAGGCACAGAGGCGAGGCTGACATTACAGCAGTTCCCAGGTTCACCCTTTTTAAAGATGAGTACAATGTTTCCTCCACTCCAGTGGCCTGGGACTTCACTAGACTGCCATGACTTTTCAAGTATCATGGAGACCGGCTTGGCAACTACATCAGCCAATATTCCTTGTAAGGGTGATGCTCCAGTCCCTGATTCACCTTTGTTGCCCTCCACTGGACTCACTGCAGTACCTCCAGGTCTCTCTTGTCCTGAGGAGCTCAGAACTGGGCATAACATTCCAGATGTAGCCTCACTAGGGCTGAATGGAGAGGTAGAATCACCTCCCTTGACCTTCTAGCAATGTTCTTCCTAAAGCACCCTAGGACACCATTGGCCTTCTTGGCCACAAGGTCACACTGCTGGGTCATGGACAGCTTGTTGTCCACCAGGACCCCCAGGTCCTTCTCCACGGAGCTGCTTTCCAGCAGGTTGGCCTCCAGCCTGTACTGGTGCATGGAGTTATTTCTCCCCAGGTGCAGGACCCTGGATTTCCCTTTGTTGAATTTTAGACAGCTCTTCTCTGTCCATCTCTCGAGCCTTCTGAGGTCCTTCCCAAGGGCTGCACAGCACTCTGGGGGATTGGCCACTTCTCCCAGCTTTGTGTCATCAGTGAACTTACTGAGGAGGCCTCTGTCCTTTTCATCCAATTCATTGATGAATAAGTTAAATACTGGGCCCAGTACTGAGCTCTGGGCATCACCACTAGTGACAGTTCTCCAACTGTGCCACTGATCACAACCCTCTGGCATCTGCCATTCAGCCAGGTCTGAATCATGGAACTATTTAGGTTGGAAAAGACCCTTATGGTCATCCAGTCTAATCATTAACCCAGCATAGCCATGCTGCCACTTAAACCACGTCCCTAAGTGCGCAGCCTCAGCAGCAGGGCAGCCTTATTAGCTGAGTCACACAGTTCATTAGTGCAGATGGAATGCCTCTCTAATGACTTTGACTGTTTCCTGGAGCATAGCTGGTTTCTTTGCAAAGTTTTGCCATGCTTCACAGATGTACCAGCTTCCTGAGACCTAGCACAAGACCCATCGCAGAGTGCTGCACTGCGCAATGTAGGCACACGTCTGATCCTTAGATGCAGTCGTGGCATGGGTAAAACGGAGTCTGAGCTGCAGCAGAAGGTCTCGGGGACTTTCACTCACCCATGGTGAAAATCCAACCTACATCCTAGCTTAGAAGACCCCTGAATATCACTAATTTGGTCCTGCCTGACTTGAGTCAGTTGGTAACTGAGTTTGGTAGCCTTTGCAACATCCTGCTTCCTCCATAAGCTGCTGGAGGCACAGCACAGAGACAGCCACAAAGTTCCATCACTGCAAATTCTCTATGCAAAAGCAAAAGACACTGTTTCCCAGCCTGAAGCTGCTCAGTTAAACAGACTGAATGGAGGGCAGAATCTGTCCCTAAAACAGGTGGTTATTTCTTCATCATTTGAACTAAATATGGAGGCAGACAGAATTACATGAGAGTGAATTTGAAAAAGGGATAAAATGTTCAGAAAGGAAAATATTGTTGTCATATAGTTCCCCTGCCTGCCAAGCAGATGTGAGATTTTGTTTCGTGTTTCTCCTGTGACACTCCGCAAGACACAGAAAATGTACTGGATTTGTTTAAAAGTTGCAAACGTGTGAATTGGAAGTATCTTTTAAAACTTTTTTTTTTAAAAAGGAATCCCATCTCACAACTAGCCTTCACAGTGTACTCTTGGGCACCTTTTTTGGCATTGTGCTGTCAGTGCATTTGATTTGCTGTCTGCATGTGATGTTATGTGCCATATTGTCACAACTTAGGAAGAAGCAGTAAATTGAAGTTGAGTCCTCATTGGAATGAAACTCCCATTTTAAGGAGAAATTCAGATCTATTCAGTTTGACCTTGGAACTTGAATTAAATCTTTAGAAACCCAACTTTCTCAAGGGAAGTATGGGGTTTGTATGAGATTGGATATATTAAAAGCTTGTACAGCTCTGGTATAGTGCACGTGCCAGGATGGTTAATTTTTAATTTAGAGGACAATGAGAAAATCAAAGGGTTTCACCTGAACTAATTTTCACAGAGCTAATTTGTTATACTCAAAGCTGGTTTATAAGCATTTAACAATCCATTAAAAGCAGTATTAAAAGCTCAGTTGTGATTTTTACTGAAACATTTTTTGTATGTTTAACCTGATTTCTGAATGGATTTTTTATACTTTGGTGTGGTATCATAAAAATGCACATAAGTCTAGGCTGGATTCCAATTTTGTATTGTAATAAGCAGCATTTTATGTATGTGTCTGTATGCACATTCAACAAATCATTCAGAAAGAAAAATCAAGTGGATGTGGTTATTGAAGATGAGGATGGCATTTACCTGCTTGAAATTTGATGCATATAATACATAAGGAGTTGTCCTTGCTTCAGTCATAAAACTAATCCATTTAGATTGTCATGTCAGGGAGTTGGGCACAATAGGTTTCTGCAAGACTGCAGCACGTCACCACCTCAGTGCAGCAGAGCAGCACCCACACTGGAAAGCAAAGCCAGGACACTTGCTCCTGTCCTACCCGCAACAGCAGGCTAAATCCTCTCTCAGAACTGGGGAAGTGTACTTGCCCTGCTCCCACAGAGAAAGGCAAACCCTGAGAATTCTAACATGGCCAAATATTTTTCTCCTGCTCTCTATCAGTGCTGAGTAAATGCTGACTTATCTTCATTAAATCTGCATGCAGGAAATCAATAAGAAGTTGGGGGGCTTGTTTGTAGAAGTATCGGAATCATTTTGGCATGCTGTTAACATGTTGATGACTCATTTTAGTGTGAATTCAGGAGTTGCCAGGAAATATTGCTAAGGCTATCTAAGTCTGGCTAATGCAGAAATGATAGGTACACTGCAATCCATGTGTCAGAGTAAAAAGGAAGGAAAATAAAAATCTCCTAGTACTTACAATTCCTTGAATTGAAGTAAGACACATGGGGCTTAGACTTAACAGCATTTTATGTCTGTGCTTTTCTGGAGGAGAAAAATGGACCAGTGTATTTTTCTCACAGTAAGGAATGTGGAAGTTTAACCCCAGAATTTCCTCCATTTCTACAAAGTAGCAGATGTACCATTTGTAATGTGTGATGCTCTGTGAGTGCTGCGCTTCTGTGCCCTGGAGTGTAGGAATATGACAAGGAGAGAAGCTACCCACAAGGAATGAGGAGGTGGAACAAGATGGAAGTGGATGTGTTCAGTGCAGGATGCACGTGGTTTAACAAGCTGGGATAAGTCACACAGTACGATCAGCGTGGAAAAACACTTCTTAGCAGCATTTTGTCAGGCATTATCTCTTTTTTTTTCCTTTAGGCATAATGCAACGTAGATTATAGATTTCTCTGATAATTTGCAGAAAAATGCTATTTTCACCAGCATTAGTGGCCATAGCTCATCAGCTCCATAATTCATAGAAGCATAGAATAGTTTAGGATAGAAGGGACCTTAAATACCCTCTAGTTCCAACCCCCCTGCCACGGGCAGGGACAGGTTCCACTAGACCAGGTTGCTCAAAGCCCTACCCAATCTGGCCTCAAATCCCCTTCCAGGGATGGGGAGTCCACGACATCTCTGGGCAAAATGTTCCATTGCATCGCCACCATTTCAGTGACACATTTCTTCCTAACATCAGAATTCAAACCTTCTTCTCAAATTATTGCCTCTCCTGATCATGGAAGGAGTTCAGCATTGGCAGCCCCTCTCCCTTGGATGTTCAAGTCCATCTGTGTACGCTAATTGCAGTAGCGACTTTCTTATGTGGGTTTTCCAATTGACTCAAAGATAAGCATCAGATGGGTGATACCAAACCAAAGACCTAAGAGCTGAAGTCTCTGAATACCCTCTAACTGAGCTATGCTCCTGAGTTGTTTCCCTCTTAGGGGAATGATAGTATATACACAAATGTGCAACTTAAAGTATGTGGAGTATCCTGGGACAAAGGGTTACTGTTTGGGACTTTGGAAGGTCACAATAATAGCCACAGGACCAAAGTATTTTTAAAGGTCAACAGAACTCCAGTAATTTATGCACCTCTCTTCTGAGAAGTTATTATTATATGATCATTTTCATATGTAATTACCTTTTTCCTTTTTGCCGATTCACCTCTTAAACCCTTCATGCAGATGATTGAGAAGCATCACCTTGCACATAGGGGAGGAAGAAAAGATATAATCAAACTATATATCTGATCTATAAGTCTGATCTTTTAGTCAATAGAGGCAGTTTCTGATCTTTGTCACTTGCAGAGGGAGAGGGAAAATTCACTGAAACAACCAGTGATTTTTTTTTGATGGGAGAAAAGTCAGAAGGGGGTGGGGTAGGACATTGAGAGTAGGAGTCTTTGTTCAGTGAAACAAATGTTAACACCAGAATACAGATAAAACTTTATGTATTATTAAAGAATACATTTTGCTGTTGGAAAAATGTAATGCAACCTGGAATCATTTATTCAAACTGGTAATTCTTTTCATGTTGTCACATTACAAAAAAGTCTTGATGTGTTCTTGTGTCTGACTGAAAATATAAAACACTGTAGAAAAGGCAACAAATAAGAAGGACTATATTTTCTTTAGCCTTAACACCAATGCAAAAAGACATTACAAAAAAAAAAAAAAAAAAAAAAGGGAAAATCCCCACATGAATTGATGGGAAAGGAGAAGGGAGAAAAAGCAAAGATATTCCGATAGGTCATTTTTTTTTCCATACATGAGCATTTAGTCTACAGTAATCTACCAGGACTGTCAAATTTGATTGAAAGATAATGCAAGATTTTTTTTCTTGACACAATTTATAGCATGTATCCATTAGGAATAATTATGGTTGCATGATTTTGCTAGCTGTTATCTCTACAAGTGTTACTAATGGTTTTATCAATTACTCCCTGTCCAATAACTGCATGGTTGTAACCTAATTTAAAGACACTCTATCACTAGGCTGATTTGTGTAGTAGTAAATGACAGCATTTGAGACACCAGCCAAACGACTCACTTCAGTGACTTAGTTAGTCTCTAATAATTAACAATTAGTAGGTACCTAGGAAAAGCTCAAGAGACTAGAGGTCCCATGTTTCCCTTTCTTATCTAAATACAAGAAGTTACCAAGACAATCTCCTGTAAATATAAACCTTTAAATAAATACAAGAAGTTACCAAGACAATCTCCTGTAAATATAAACCTTTAAATAAATTCTCCTTCTGTGGCTGATAAAAAATGTGCTTTAATAAGGGTGAAGAGTTGAGGAATAAAACAGAACCGAACTTTAGGATCCATGGTTGTAAGACATAGTGACAACCTAAGGAGGAGATACAGGATTATACTTTGAGGTTTTGCTGTTAGTGCTACAGTTCAAAAGCAAAGCCAGTGTGCCAAAAGGGGAATAGTGCTGGCAAAATTGTGCTATTTCCTTGAACTTTTGAGCGAAAATGCTGGATGTGCAGAAAGAAGCACTTCATTACAGATCATTAGTGAGGTTTTATGTACAGCTCAGAAAGGTATTGCCTGCTCAGAACAGACTGGAAAGAAGTCTATTTTAAATGAGTGTAAAAGATGGTACTCCTCCAAGGATGTTATCTCTGAGGATTTTAAAGAAATTTTCCATTAAAAAATCTCTCTTCTTAAATAAGACTTTGAACTTTAAGTTTAAAGTAGGATCTTGTACTCTGCAAGAAACTATTTCTATGCAGGCACGAAGACATTTAAAATAACAGTGAGTGTACAGGGGTTGAGGTTTTTACAGTGTACAGTCCTTCGCACAGTCCATTAGTATCTATGAATCTAGCTTGATGGGCAAAATTGCCCAGAATAATTCATCATTTGGGTTATTGTGTCAGATCTCAGCACATCATCTCTTTCAGATTATCCAAGATCCCAACATAACGATCTTTCCCTAGGAGCCTTGAGGGTTGTATGTTTATAAAATGCTGCACTTTACCCACTCAACAGTCTGATGACATTTTCAGGCTTACATGCAAAACCAATATCTGCTATGAAGCTTGCACATTCTTCGTAGGAACATAGGAGCTGCCACACTGGATTAGATCAGTGATCCATCTAGCATGGTCCCTGTCTCTGACAGATGCCAAATCCCAGCTGCTTTAGAGGAAGGTGTGAGAAAGCTCATCAGAAAAAAACTCTGGAAGCACCTGCCTGTAAAGGGAGTTGCTTCTAAAACCCTTAGTAAGTGACTGGTTTATGCCCTAAAGCATGGCTGCATATATGCTTTAAAAATTACAGGGTTTTTGTTATAATTACAGGAGCTGTCACTATCCTTATAATATTTGTATTATATTCTTGATCTCAAGGCTATGTCTAGATTCCACAGCACAGTCCCACTTCCCTGATCATTATCCAGGTTGAGGGCTGACCCAGACAGGCAGCAGTTTGCTTTTAGGCAATGCGGTCAAGTTTCTTTCTCCTGGGATGCAAGTCCTGCCTAGAGATGGGGGAGATAAACAAAGTCTAGGTCCCAACCTGACATGGGCTCTCAGATCACACAGTTTAAAATAGTCACAGAAACCAAGCTGCCATTAATTAATTCAGTTGGGTTGGTTTGGACATTTTTTAAGTCTCTTCTGTTGCATTTGAATATTCTTTCTTTTTCATTGACCCCATGCTCTGGATTCACAGAAACAGTAAGCAGGCAGCTTCCTTTTTTCCCACACTAAATATTTTTTATCTTCATTACTCTTACCATTTTCTGGTTTTCACCCACAGTCTAAAGCAAGCCATTTCCCTCCTCTTTTCTTTTTTTTTCCTTAACTTATATTCATCTATCTAAGCATTTCATTGCCATTTTGGAAGCTTTTTATTTTCTGAGATGCACTACCCAGTATGCTGATTGCCACATTCATTTATCTAATGCCATGAAAATAATTTTGGTTCTGTTCTCTGCCTCCAAATGTATCCTTAATGTAAATATTATTTAATAATACTAAATGACAAAACTCATGCCTCTGATTTTAGCTTAATCTGATGACAATATTCATCAGAGCATTTGACCATTCAGTGAGCTGATAAAACAGTCTCAAGTCCGAGTTGCCAAAGCCAGAGATGGTCTTCAAAATGTAGTTTTAACCTCACCCACCCTTCCTGGTTCATCTGCATATTCTTTTGAAAACCACTTATTGAGTATCTGTAGCCCAAATGATGTCATCAGGCACAGCATGCAGCCACTACAAGTGGGACAATTATAATTTTTGTAGCTGATTAATCATCATGAAAAAGTAACAGTCAATTGACTCAATCATACATCCATGGTGATTAATCACACTTCACTTGTGTTTTTTACAAGTATTTTACCGACAGTGCAGATGTTGGATGATTTTTCTCCTTGAGCCTTTTCCTTGGTCACAGATGTTAAGTAATCACCTTGTCCTGATACTTGACTTACCTAATTTTTTCTTCTTCAGGCCCTTAAAAACAAATGTGCTTCTTATGTAGAATGAAAACGTTAAAGTAGTTATTAATTTTTTTACAGGTCAATCAATATCTGAAATCACCGCGATTGTCATTTGTAGTCATAGGTGTTTTCAATAAGCATATTGCTCTTAAATCTCTTCTCTGTTATGCATGACAGCAGGAGTACTAATAAAACCCTGACAGCAGCAGGTAGCAGAGTCCATCTTATTTTTAGACCACAGTTAGAGCTTCTAATCCAAGTGCATGAAAAGTCTCACTTGATTGTAACTAATTGGCATCCAGGCACACAAACAAGCAAACAAGAATCTTATGACACCAAAATATTGAGGTTCAGAGATACTGGCTGGTAGACTTTAGTGTTAACCTTGATAAGAAAGGTAAGGGAAATTGCTGAAATGCCACAGCAGATGAAAGTGTTGTAATGTACAGCTAAAACCCTAGTAATGATATTTTCCATGGAATTACATCTATACTGATGAAACCATGAGAATTTACAACCACTGTCTGTCTTGAAACCATTATATTCTATTGGTTCATGTCACATGTGCATATACAGAGATGATTTTGTTTTAAGGTGTGCAAGTCAATTTCTAGGTGATTTTCAAAGATTTATTTCAGAGGACCCCTTCTAGATAAAATCTATGTATTTCCCAGGCTGCCCTCAATACTGCAAATGGAAATGTGTAGGGCAAATAAGTTGTTTACCTCAAATGATGAGAGCCTCAGTGACTCTAACCATGTTTCATCCTTCAGAAAAAGCCAAAGATTCTCATTCTATTTAGAAAAAGTATCGTACCAACCTCTTTGCCCAGCCTTAGATCACTGTTAAGATCAATGCCTACACTGGAAATTGCTTTCATGAAAAGATGACACAGCTGCATTGAATTCTGCACTAGACTCCAGTCTTGATACTGTTAATAAAGAGCCTAAGGTTGGGTATAATTGTTAATACACTAATTCTAAAAATCCACTCAAATGTCACTTATAATCAGGATTTTCTACTGTGCTAGGACCCCTGGGGAAACCTTTGAAGCTGTGAATGGTGTACACGATGACAGGGATGAACATAAGAAGGTAGAAGGCCACCGATGTTGTTTAGCTTAGTTGTATAAAACTATCACGTATATAGAAGCTTAGAAATACTGGCAGCTGGGAAGATGGGAAAGCAAAGTGTAAGATGGAGGAAACACACAGACCCAGAAGGAAAAGCTTTACACTAAACCCAGTTATTTCAAAGCATAGGGGCAAAGATGAAGAAATTGTATGGCTTGTAATTTACAGCAGAAGCACCAAGGCAGAAAAGACATTATAAAAGCATTTCATCAAGAAGACATCCATGACATAAAACTATTTAAAACAATAAATCAAAAAAAATTAGTCATTTTATTAGCAGTAGAGATGAACTTTACAGCAGATGTGAAAAAGTGGGATGGCTGTGAAACCTTGAAAAGGAAAATGAGAGTAACAGAGTAAATTAATATGCAATATCAAAAAAACCTTTGAATGTAAATCAGTGATTATAAATTAATTGGCTTTTAATTTTATTAGAGCTGCACACACTTATTGTCTCATTTTATCATATCTTTGATATTATTATGCATAACATTTTGGAATGTAACTTTGTGTACCTCCTCTCAGTTCTTGTTGCACCTTATTTATGATTACTGCTCGGGCTGGTGTGAAGTGAATGCATATCTCTCAATAATGAAGTACAGAAGAGTTGGACAGACTTTTCAGTCACAAGGCCTGCTGAAAAAAACCCCTCATGAATCTTTTACAGCTATAAGTAGCCTGGAACAGGTAATAGCGCTACTGCTATGGGAATTCTGGCTGAAAATATTTTTTAAAAGCCCTTGAGAAAAAGAGGATGTCAGGATATATGTGTGGTGGTGCCGGAAACCGTTGTTTTCATCAGGGGTAAGTTTTCTCAGTTTTTGTTTGGAATAACTGACTGACACAGATAATAGCTGCTTCCTACTTATAGTCATACAATCACAGAATGTCCTGGGTTGGAAAGGACCTCAAAGATCGTCTACTCCCAACCCTCTCCGCCCTGCTGTGGACAGGGATCTTTCAGTAGACCAGATTGCTTAGAGCTCTAGCCAACCTGGCCTTAAACATTTCCAGGGATGGGGCATCCACAACTTCTCTGGGAACCTGGTCCAGTGCCTCACCACCCTTACAGAAAATAATTTTTTCCTAATATCTGATCTAAACCTACTCCCTTTCAATTTGAAGGCATTCCCCCTTGTCCTGTCACTCCATGCTACTGTAAATAGTCTCTCCCCCTTGTTCTTGTAGGTACTGGAAGGACAACACGGGGTTTTCTAACACTTTCACCAATACTATTTAATTTGAGCTGTATGTTGCTCTCCCATTACTCACTTGCATGGATTTCTGCAGAGGGAACAGGAGCTAGGCTGGGAGGTTCTCTCCCAAGATTCCTTTTTAGTTAGAGTGCAGACCACATAGGGGATTTCAAACAATTTAATTGATGGCAGAATATGGGAACAGCAAAGAGAGAAATAAACTGATGCTGGAATAACGATTGGAGGAGGAAGAGGTATTTTCCCACTCTGCAAAAGTGCATGAAGAAAAAAAAGAGGATATTATGAAAAGCCAGGAGGGAAGAGGAGGGACTTGTGAGGGCAGGATATTAGGACAGGAATAAGACACTCAGAGTGGCAAAAGCCTTTTTCTGAGGTGGAAATGCAAATAAGGTTTTCTGGATGTCACTGCTCCTCTAGTCTTGGTGAGTATGTAGCTGTGAAACTCGCTGCCAGTGTGACTAGCTTCCTTGTAGGATCAACGGTCTAATGACCCAGGCCATGGTCAGGGGCAATCCTTCAGCTGACAAAGTGAAGGACTGAGCAGAGGGTCCCTTTACAGCCCTCCAGACATTGGCAAAATACCAAGCAATGAAACCTTTTGAGGTAGACTGATAGGGGAGCAGGATTCAGTTTGTGTCTAAATAACAAAACAGGAGAAATTTATGCAAGTAAATACAAGCTTTCCAGAACCAGGTAAAACTGTAATTAACTCTGCTTCCTAGGTGTATCTTCTAACTGTGGTGCAGCTGTTAACATGCCTGAGGAGCCAATCTTGGAGCCTGGACCTCTGAGACCTGTGCAAGAGACCCAAGCCTACCTCGTAACGAGGTGAATGAATCAGCAGGGCCCAGGCAGCCTGTTTAGTAACAGTCTCTTGGTTAAAATCCTCACGTCGATGCAGACTGTTTTCACTTTCAGCAGAACAGCATTTTCCAAAAATGTGCTGATCAGCTCTAATTATCAAGGTTACAAACTGAATCACTCAAAAGGTAAGGAATGCCAGAATCCGTGCTGCCTGGGTAACCTTGCTGCTCACATGCACACCCCTTGCCCATGCCTTATGATACAGTCTATAATTATCTGATTGCTTGTTATTTTTGCCCCTGTATCATTGGAAACATGGGATGCACCTGCATCAGGGATGAATCAGAGTTAAGCAGTGAAGGTGGTTGCTCTCCTTAGACATCCTGTTTTGGTTGGTGTAAAGATGTGTAGGCTGAAGACGGTGGGGAAAGAAAGCGTAAGGCACAAATTATGGCAAAAAATGCTGATCAGAAGGCCTAACTCTATCCAAGCCTCCACCACTGGATTCCTCCAAGGTTCTGGTCAAATCACTTAAGCTAAATTTTAGACAGGTGATTCTTCAGAGGAGACCCAAACTACTCTGAAAAGCAATGCCTCAGAAAGCGATGAAGGAGATTTATGAAGCCGAGAAATACCACCTTTATTCTGTGCTTTCTGGGTACCTCAGTTTAGACCTTGGGTTTTGATTTACAGAGCTTTGGAGCAGTCACACCTGCAACCAAAATCAATAACGGGAGCTGTACTTTGACGGCATAAAGCATTGTACAGTGCAATGCTAACATCTCTGAGGGGAAAAACATCTGAACACAGATCCCAAACGCTGCTAGCTGGGAACACGGAGCTAATGGAAACCCTGGACCTTTATGTCCCTGTACCCTGATTCTCCACCTAGACAGTTTGAATAATAATCATACGCCTCACACACCAAGGATATAATGAAAATAAATATAATGTATATCTGAGAAGCATTCAGACTGTAAAATAAAAAGCCACAAGCAAATTAATAGCTTTGTCTCCAGAGCAGAAGAAGCAAGCGGTAAATAAGGCACAAAGCCAAGAAAAGCAATGAGGAGGTGCCAGATAGCTAAATAGCTCATTACACAGCACTGATGTGCACTGCGCCCTGAAGGAGGAAGGGATCCCGGAGAGAAATAATAGTATCTTTTCCTCTAACTGAAGATTCCGTCAGAAGACATGGACAGAGAGAGGTGATGGCCAGTTTTTGATGACACAGTAAATCCAGTTTAAGGCTTCCTAGAACTGGGAAATAGGCACAGCACCACGATGAAAATGATGATTCAGTTTGAAATTTTTTCTGACAAAACAAAATTTTAACAAATTTTGGGGAATAGTTACAAATTTTAAGTTCATACACTCAGGCTTTAGGTTTGTTAAAGTATTATTCTTTTCCAGAAGACAACGTGGAATGATAGGACTGACACAGGCTTGACACTGTTTAACACCACCTAGTTTAACATTAACAGTACTTCATTTGGAGTTTGAAGTGCTCAGTGTGCATACATTGCAACGTTAATGCTTCTGAAGGGAAAGCCCAGCACAGGTTCTAAGTGTTAGCTTGCCTTTATCTGCTCAATTTTGAAAACTGAACAACTTATCAGACCTTTCCTCCACTTTTCTGTCTGTTGTATGGAAGCTGGGTAGAGTTGATTAAAACAGTCCCCAGCAGAGAAGCAGCCAAATTTACGTACTTGCACCACTGTATTCAGCAGATAGCTTCAAATCCATTTTTACCCTACCTTTGAAACATTTGTATACTGAAAAATAGAATGTAATATTCCAGAATAACTTCATTGTGCTACAACTGTAGTTAAATAATTACTATTCCCTAGTATAAGAAATTTTGAAAAACTTGCAAGATACGATTTTATTTTTCTTTGCTGATGGTTCTTTGGAGACATGGCTTTCTTTTGTTCCTTCTGAAAGCATGCATTATTCTGAATAATCCTTCTGATCAGAAGAAAACCTGAGTGTGAGGGATTTTTCAGAAAACACTTTTGCAGATAGCCAGACTTAGAGCAGAAAAATTCTGAAAACAACATTCATTGTTATTCTTGCTCAAAATCTTCAGTTTTCTCTTTTTGCCAAGTTCAAACTTTTCAACAACAAAAATTCATTTTAAAGCCTGAAATACATTTTTGTCATTTTTTTCCTCATTCAGTACAGAACTGCTCTGTGCCAAAGATGAATTTAATCTCCCTAAAGCCAAAACTTCGAGTCAGTTTTTAACCACATTGCACATTCAATCCCTGAAACAGCAAAGACAGAAACAGAACAGCATTTCAGTAGGCAGTTACCATCAGGACGTTGTGGCACACTCTAGTTTGTTGAAAAAATATAATATAATATCAAACTGAGGCAAAATCTGTTCAGTTCCTTGGCTACATGAATTGCTGGATTAGACACTGCAAGAGGGATGGAGGCTTCTCTAACTTCTCTTGCTGCTTGGGTTGCTTCCCTTTTGCCTGTGAACCAGTACAAACTTAAACATAATGAGCTAAACTTTATCTTTTTCCCTGCTAAAATAGCACTAATTTTGAGTGAGACACTGAGCTGCCAGAAGGGTGTATCACAAGAAACAAGGTGGCCATCTGATCTTGTTGTAAGACCATAGTGTTCTGCAAATGTACTCAGCTTTAACCTATACTTACTCTACATACATTTCCACTGCCAAGCAGCCAACAGAAGCTTTCATACCAAGGAGACCCAGGCCCAGAGTGTTTTTCTTCAGTAACTTCCAGAGGCATAAACTTATAATGCTTTTACTGTTCTTCCTAAACAACGTGAGGAGGTCCCACAGTGGCCACTCCTTGGCCAACAAACCATGAAGCCCAAGCAGCACCCAGAAGGCTGCCAATGGCTCCAGGAGAGCAGGGCAGGAGGACAAAGGCAGTGCTCAGTGTGCAGGAAAAACGTTGACAAGCTGGTGTCTAAAGAGCAAAAGCATGTCCATCCATGTTCCCAAAAATCCCTTCCCTTTCTCCTTCTGGGCACATCGAGCAAAAGAGCATCACACAGGCCTTCTGAAAAATGTCTTTTTAAGTAGTGATCTGTATAGCAGTTTGTTTTCATGGTTTTGATGTTTTCAGTTTAAATCTTTATTTAGCTGAAAAGCAGTTCAAAGCACTTGATGGTTGCACTGTTAAAGATCCTCCTACAGCATGCTAGCATCATTCCTCTTCAGGATACAGGACTGTTCTCTCAAATAATTTGGTTTCTTGCAAAATATTTTCATACATGTTCAGCTAAAAAAGTATCCCAGTGAAGGAATTTATCAATTTCAAGTTGCTCATTGATCCAAAATCAAGCACAAATGTTTTTAGAGTCTATAAAATGTAGATTTTGTGAAACTCTCTGATAAAGAAGGGGGGAAATGGGCCTCTGACAGTGAAATATAGGCTTAATGTGCTCAGTACAAGTAATCAAGTTCAGAGCCTGAAGTGAAGAAAGTCACATGAAATAAGCATAAAGAATCTTGCAGTAGGACTAGGTCATCATCATAAGTCCTTTCCAACTGAAATTTCTATTCTATTCTATTCTGTTCCGTTCCTTTCCTTTCTGTTTCATTCCATTCCATTCCATTCCATTCCACTCCATTTTGTCTTTCTATCAGAAAAATATTCATGGAGAGGATTCACAGAGGAATTATCTATCTCTGATGTCAGTTAAGTAGCTTTCTCAGTTTACTTTTCACTCTCTCATGATCTCTACTCTTGAATTTTATTTGTACATCTTATATGCATTAAATTCTTATAATCAAGTGTTAATATGTGCCTTAAGTGTCTATAAAGGTGGTTTTTTTTTTTTTCCATTAGGTTTTTGGTTCTAGAAACTCAGCAAGAAAAAATTCAGAACTTTAACAATTGGCTCATTTACTGGCATTAATATTCCTTTGTATATGTTTGGATTTATATTTTGTGTGTTTCATTTTTTTGATTTGTTGTTTTGCTGTGCTGGCGGGAAGGACTCTGCTAAAATTCACCTGCCATTGAGTTTAATTTCTTGTGTTTAGGGCTGTACAACATTCCATGTAAAGTTAATCAATACAAGGATTTATGAAACATCGAAACAGAACAGTCTAAAGGAGGAAATTATAGTCGGTTCCAGTTATTAAAGATTTCCTATACTAAATTTAGTATAAGAGAATCCTTATACATCTTCTTTTAGGGTATTTGTCAAGTGCATAGACTGCAGAAACAATTGTGGTTGGTTCCACTGCAATGTGTCTTTATTTGTTGCTTGCTATTTAATGCTAGCTGGAAGGAAGCAAACCATGTCATGTAGAGGTGAAATACTGATTCGATTTTAGTCACTAGCAGCTCTTCCATTAATTTCTTCTGAAATTTTCCCTGATGCGCAAAACCCTGTGCAATGGAAAAAGAAACAGCAAATTTTATAAGATGAAAATAGGATGAAAATATACATGACTCTGCATCCTTCCTGTATTCATCTGTCTCACACTGCAAGCTACATTAGGTGCATACATACATGCATATTCATATATATAGGCATCTACAGGCATTTATATCAGGTATATATAAAAAGAAATATCTTTGTATATCATTACCTAGTTTAAATGCAGGATTTGTAGCCAAATACATTTGTTTCTTTCCAGGATTAACAATACATTTGCTAATCTTGTTTACCTTCAATATTTAGCAAAGACTTTTGCTTCTACTTCCATTCCTTCTAGTGACTAATCAGAATGCTTTATACTGACAGCAAATTTTATGAAGATATTTCTGTCTCAGAACACTTTGACTACCTAAAACTTATATAGACTTTTAAATTCTTATTTTGGAGGATCTGAAGATATTCACAATTCTGGTTTTTGTACTTTAGTTTACAGACAAGAAATTGCTTTTTTAAAAAAAAATAAAATTTCATGCACATGATGAATTGTCCATCAACACAATATATATATGCATGTATGTACCTCTATTTTTATGCACATATGCAAACACACGCACACATACACACACTCTACAAAGTTTGGTTACCTAATAATACATTAACATTAGAAGTATTTATAACAAAACACTCACTTATCACACTATACTCAATCTGTGCCTTTCATAAATCAACTTGTAAATAATATTTCAATATAAGAACACGCAGATCTCTTATGAACTTTCAAAAAATAAATTATCTGCACATGTCAGTGCAAGTCCAGTTACTTGGCTAATTTGCCCATTTCTGTAGGCACTGACCTGAAGCTAAAACACTTCCCTTTTTTTGTTCTCTCCAAGTTTAATCTGATCTCTTAATGAGTTACTCATTTTGCTTTTGTGAACAACTTCTCAAACCAAAAATTATTGTCTAGCTTCTATTGTTTCTCTCTCAGTTGCCTAGCATGTCTCTGGTACTTCATGACACAGTAAGTGACTTGCTTACTGAGTCATTCATGATTAAAAATACTTTCTCACGAAGTTCTGATTTACAGACAGCTCCTCTTGCCTCTTGCCCTTCCTTCACTTACAAACTGGAACATAATGGGACCTGTAAAGAGAAAATAATAAACAATAAAAAACTAATTTTATTGACCTACAGACCACACAGAAAACTAGCTTATGCAAAAGGCAGAGTGCTCAAACTATATGTTTTCTTTTCAACATGACAACACTGTACACTATTATTTTTAACAAAAAAGTTTAACAATGCTGAATACAATAATGAACCACAAACAGGAAACAAGGTTTGGTTCAATTTTTGTTGTCACTTATTTCTATCAGATATTAATCAGCAAGCAAAAGGCAAGTGTTCAATCGTTCCAGTTTGTTCACATTAGTACTACCTTTGCTCCTCAAAATGACTCTTTTTTACAAGAAGATTCCTTGGAAGCAATTATCAACTGCATTGTGGAGATCAGCTTGCACACAAAAGAGCAAAACAGACATTTTATCACTGCGATTCATATATATTTACAAGTGGTGATGGTCTACTGTTAATTGCACAAAACAGCTTAAGATAAAAAAACATTTACTGTAGCCAAAGCTGGATTGCTTGTGGAAAGGACTTATTTTGGGGTCAAGCAACAATCGCTCTGCTTTGGTCCTCATTGAAAAAAAAAAAGTCCAGTCCTTATCTTGCTAGTTTCTATTTTCAAATCTTTATATTTCCCCTTGGGAAATTTGATATGGGAACCAGAGATAAAGAAAACAACAATAAAAAGAAAATGATTATATGGTAGTGAAAATTTTCAGAGAGTGAAACTACAGAATAAATTGACCAAGATGCATTGAAATCTGTGTCTGGTGACATAAGAAATAAGCTGAGAAGTACTTAAAAGCATTAATGGGGACGAGACCCTGTCTTTATAGCTGGAAAGGATCAGGCTCCTTTTTGGGCTCACTCAGTATGTGCTGTAAGTATTCAATGCCAATATTCAAGACACAATCCTGTAATGTCATTACAAGGTCCCATCACAGCCACTTGCACATTTCCTTTGGCACAGCAGATTTTTTTTTGATGGGGGACAGGGTCAACAGTCAAGAAATCCCTGCCCTCTAATAAGACAGCAGGAGAAGAAAAACACTTGCTAAGCACTTCAGCTGTTCTCAGATTCACAAAAAACATCATGTTGTGGAGATGATAATGTTTCTTTTTCCTGTTGGTCAGCTGCTGGGAAACCTTTGGGAATTTGCTGGGTAAAAGCACCAGAAACTCTGAGGCGCTTCTTGCTCTCACCTTGGTAGAGTAGCTATGGCAGAACATCTAGTGCCAGATACACCATCACAGGCAACATTTCCCATTATGCTGAGGGGTGGGGCAGGAGCAGCAGTTCTCTCCCCGACATTAAAACTACTAAGAACAATAAGGAAGCTCTTCAGATCTTCGGAATGCTGATGGAAATCACAAAAAAGCATGATGGTGTAGACAGTGGCAAGACACTGATGCCCCCAAGAAGGGGAAGAAATCTGGGACCAGAGGAGACAAGGCATTTGGATTATTCACTTTGGAAGTTTGATTTGGATTTACGCTCAAGCTAGAACCTGCAGCCCCTGGGAATCAACACAGCACATTTCAGTTTGTGCATTATGCTAACAAAATCTCACAGTTCTGCTCTTTCTCTGGTTTTGCACCTTTCACACTGCAGGAGAGTCTTTTTATCAATCTTAGTCTGTATCCCAACCTTCTTGCGTAAAGGTTAAAAAGAATGTATTGATTATACTGTGAAGTGTGCCAATGACATTTCTAAGGTTGTGTCGTACAAATCTATAGATAGCTAGGGAGTGTTCATGCTTGATCAAGTTCTTGTTATTACTGGGAGAAGCTCAAACCTTAACAGATGAAAGATGTTTTTCAAATTACCTAGCTCTGTAAAATATTTTTCCTGATTCAGAGCATTTTAACTTCCCTTTACTGTTAATGTACAACAAATCACAGATGAGTCTACAGAAAGGAACTGTGAGGAAATCCTGGTTATGGGAGATCTGTCACCAGCTTCAAAGTGGTCAGTATTTCACTTCAGGTTCTTGATATAAACAAGGAATATAAATCTTCATTTCTAAGCAAACATTGATCAAGATAGTTGTGTCAGATCTGCTCCTGGGCATTTTCTCTGCCTGTTTTGCAGCTGTCACATCACTCCTGAAGCTATTCACTCCTGGAGCTATTCTCTTCTCTGCTTCTGCAATGGGACAAGGAATTCTGGAGCTTAGCACCCTACTGCTGTCTCACTGTGCATTAGTGGGTCCAGGAACAGTAGCATTGGTGGAGCTTGGCTTCTCATGGATTTGCATGCTATGGTCAGATCTTCCAGTGACTCTCTGTGGAGGAACTGTGACTGAGGCTCTTCATGCCACTGAGGCACCACAGCACTTCTCCTCCTGGGCAGGATCTCTCACTTGAAACGGAATTTACTGCATCTGAAATTTTTCCCTCAGGTTGACACAAGAAGGTCTCCCCTCTCCCAGCAGTCTATTTTTGTGAACTTTTTAGGAATCTTATGAGTATTAAAACTGCCAGGCAGCTGAAAATCTTCCATAAAACTTGTCTGGTCAGATAGATACATGTACAGAGACTGACAGACACAAACACTTAAGACTTGCTTTGGCAGAAAGACAAGTTACAGAGATTTAGACTTTTAGCACATTTGTGACAGGATTCCTCAGTAGGTATGCAGGCTTTAGTCACAGGAGCTCAGAAAATATCATCAGCCCTATCCACAGCTGGAACAGCTCTGTTCCACACGTTTTTTGTTGCTGTTACAAGTCATTCTGAAGCCTACTGACAAAAGGAAAAAAAAACATGCAAAACCCTTCAAGGGAATAAACAAATCAACCTTCGAGTCTCAAATGAGTGCTGAGACACAGGTCTCAGGGCTGACACTTGAGCTCCAGACTTTAAAATCTGCTTTGCCTGTGTGTCAGCCGTGGCTGTGAATACCGAGAGGCTGAATGGCATTCTTGCCATCAGGAGTTGCGTACGAGAGTGGTTCAGTTCATGAGTCATTGGCTAAGCAGATGTCACAAAGCATGATATCTGAAGTGATTTCTGATGGAAATGTCAAAGGAGGTGTCTCTAACGCCGAAGTCACTTCTCAGTGATGGCTTGCTACTGGTTCATAACTGCTTTCTGCTCTGCTTCCATCTACCATGAAAGTTGCTGTGGTACTACCTTGCATCTGTACTCAGACAGAAGTAGACTAGATCCTGTTAAATGAACTGTGTAAGCCAAAACAGCCAAAAATGGTGGCACACGTAGTGTACTGAAACTATCTGCATTACTATACTTTCTTCATGGGCTAAATATGAAAGTCTGAAAATACAGAGTATTCTTTACACACAGGAACGAGAACTCACGCCTTGTGATTTTTACCTAGCAGTGATTGTCTCAAAAAAAATTAAGTTACGGACATAAATTTGGCCTCATTCCCGCACCCCCATCTCAAAAGATGATATCATAGAGTCAAGTTCACTAAGAGCCTGCTATTTGTGAGGAGTATAACAAGCTTTGATCCAGGACAAGAAGATGTCTGCAAGATTTGCATATAAAGGAAGAGTTTTTCCTTCCCATCTATTCAGAACTGCATTCAATCTTCTGATCTTTTGTTCTCCATTTTTAATTTTTTTCTGTCAAATAACTAGGTACGACCTCTAAAGTATTTCAATCAGTTCAAGTGTAATAATAATTAATAATAATATTTAATAATAATAATAATAATGTGATTTGATTTCGTACCCTTAATTTGGAGATCTTGAAACACTTCATACAAAAAGATATTATTACCTTCCTTTTATACATTTGGAGACCAATGCACAGACCATTAAAGTAACTTTTTCAAAGCTAGTCTGCAGAGCCAAGAATGGAACTAAATTTACTTTCATCCTCGTTCCCCACACCATCCTAAATCATAAAATATTGGCAAGTTATATGACACAACAAACATAGATCACATGTTCAAATATAAAAGGCAGGAGTAAACAAGCTGAAAGAATTGAGAAATGCTTCTCTGTAAATTATATGTCACATGCTAGGCTCTGTGTCAGCACTACTAGACTATTTTCTCTGCTGTCCACACAAATTTCCGTAGCTTAAGATCTTTCGCATTTCACCGTATTCAGATTCCTTTTTAAAAATTCACATATTTTTATCTGTTCTATCTGGAATTTAAAACTGTGGAGTTTTTCCTCTTTCTGAACTTATCAGTTCATCACCTCTCAAAACAGCCACACTTGCGGTATAGTTATCACTTCATCTTGCAGAATGTGCAAAATGCAGACTTTGGTAGGTCCCTCATCAACTTATTCCCTACAGTCCAGAAATTTTTTTTTTTAATTGTTTCAGGTTATTATTCAAATAAGTTTATGCGTTTACCAGTATTTTTCCCAAGCTTCATGACTCTCCCACAGAGACTAAACTTCATACACTGGATGTTCTTAGAGCTATGTCCTTTCATCTTTCTAGAACAAAGCCATTTTGAAAATCTCTCAGGCTTTTTGTAGCTTTTGGTAATAAATCCAGGGGGAATTTTTTTTCTTCTCAGAGGCTCTCAAAGGGATTTCAACTTGCATGAGGGTCTCACATGCATTGAACAAACTGTCCCTCCCCTCTCAATTAGGACTCGCTTTACTGAGGCTCAGGCAACATCTTTAGCTTGTTTTGGGGGAATCCTTAGTTCTGTGCTGTGCAGGGCAGCTGCTTGGAGTTCAGTTCATGTGCTCACCAGGCATTGCTTCAGGACAAGAACTTCTACATGAGGTCTCCTGGAGTTGTTAATTAGACAAACATTTTATTGCCTGTCTTCTTCTTGTGAGGTAGCTGCATTTCAAGGGGTCAAGGCAGCCCACTGCTGGAGGAACAGAGTTTGTCTTGTGATAAAGTTCCCTGAAATGCTTTGGGATAGATAGATCCTTTGTTGCCTTTCTGCTCCCATTGGTTTAGGGTTAACCCAAGCTTGCATAGATAACAACACCAGGAAACTGAGGCTACTTTGCCTTTTTACATCCTCTGTTACAACATACAGGCATTTCATCCCTAGAAGATACCTACATCTGGCTTAAATGAAAAGGGTATGTATTTGTGAGGTACACACACAAGTATGTAGTGAGGTCATGAGGCCAATAGCATTACAAGTATGACTCTCGATATTCATGCCACAAAGTCATGTTACCAACACACCTGTTCCTGATGACCTTCACAAATATGGCTTCTATGTTCTGTTTTACTGGTCTTGTTGGTCCTTTTTATTTTTCTACAAAATGGACTAACAGGAAAACTCAAAATATGCAAAGTCTGTATTCTAACATGTACACAGAGTTCAGGTCTGCATTTTGGTTGCATGAGCTGTTAGGATCTTGTGTGCTGAGTTGTTCATTTAACTGCTTACTTTTGCCCCATTAGTTTTCTTTTAACCTTGATTTATTTATAACTAGTTTAGTGCTCAATATCATGCAGTATTTATTGTGTTAAAGACTGAGTTTAGAATACATGTATCATTATGGCCCAAAAATGGCTGGATCCCTCAAGAGAATGTCATTGGCAATATTAAGACTTTGCTTTATGCAAGAAATAATTGAACTTGACCAAGTCCACTGGGGAGTTTGGGGTTGAAGGGACATTTAAAGGTTATCTAATCCAATCCCCTACAATAAGCAGGGACATATTCAACTAGATCAGGTTGCTCAGAGTCTCGTCAAGCTGACCTTCAGTATTTCTGGGAATGGGGTATCTATCTTCTTTCTGGGTATCCCACTCCAGTGTTTCACCACTCAGTAAAAACTTTCTTCTTCATATCTAATCTAAATCAACCTCCTTTTAGTTTAAAGTCATTATCCCTTGTCCTATCACAACAGGCCCTGATAAAAAGTTTGTCCCCATCTTTCTTACAAGCCACCTTTAAGTACTGAATGGCTGCAATATTGTCCTCCTGGAGCCTTCACTTCTACAGGCTGAACAATCCCAAGCTTCTCAGCCTTTCCTCACAGGAAAGGCATTCCATCCCCTGATCATTTTTGTGTCACTCCTCTGGACTCACTCCAACAGGTCAAGCTTAATTAAGAGCAAATCTGGGTCTAAGGTCTGTCTGCTTCCAAAATCTCTGCATACATTTAATAGTGCATATAAACTTTTAACCTCTTGGTACCTTACATGATTTAGCATACAACCAGGTTCTGTGTCTTCTAAACCAAAGGTGTGACAAGATTAACAAGTATCTTTATCTAAAACTATATGTCATGGTTCTAGAGACCTTTTTGAGAGAGTCTAATTTCAGGAAATTTCCTTCTCATCAAAGGAATGGGTGATTTGAGCAGTCATATGAATTCTATATATTTATCCAGCTAAACTAAGCATCTTGATATCTTAAGGACAGCAGATGATTTGGAGGAGAATATGAGATTTAAATGAGCATGAAAAGGATGAAAGAGTGTGACTTTCTTTGCACAAGTGTGTGAGTAATGTTTTAATCACGGAAACATTTTTTTATAAGACCAAGTATTTAGTGTTGCTATTTACACCATTTCAAGTTTAACCAGCAAGGCACAGATGAAGGGAAACCATGGTTCCCTAAAAGTCTCCTCTTTTCCACATCCCATCAAGTCCTAATCAATATCACAGGTTCAGTACCAGAGAAGAAATAAGCTCCCAAAAAGAACAGTGTGATTTCCCCAAAGGACTAAGGAAGGAGGAAGATTGCTGTGACTATATGGCACTGATTATTGGGAGATCCCTCTGATACAGCTGCAATTTGGTCTTCATGCATGGTTAGGGAAAAAAAAAAAAAGCTGAGTCAGATAATTCTTTTCCTAAAGTGTTAAGCACACAAAACCACAGATTAGAAAAGAATATGATGGGTTGGAGCATTTTTTACAGTGCAATGTATCTGACACACATCTAGGCCATTAATTAGAGAGACTCTATTGCAGTTGATTATAGGGTCTGAACATCAATATAGTTTAGAAGCTGGAGGTGGAAGAGATCTGGTGAATTGTCAGCTTCTTGCCAATGCATGGTGCTTCTGAACTAAAGGATGTAACTGATAATGGATAACCTTTTCTGGGTTCTATTCTTATTTGCCAAATTACAGATGAGGAATAGGAAATAAGACTTGAGATGACATTTGAGCCACGAGTCTTAGAAAAAAAAAAAGATTATTAAAGACAACAACTGTGTCGTGTGGGAAAGGTCATGATTTAATTGCAAGATTGTGAAATCAGGATGCTAAGCACTGGGATAACAGGTTCGAGAGACACATTCAGTTAAATGGCTCAATAGAATAGAGGACATTATTTTTCATTTTCTGTGTAAAATAACCTTTCAAAACTCTTGATAAAAAAAAAACTGATTTACCTGAGTAAATCTAATTTTTTAAGTGATAAATTGCATCTATAAGACTCTTCAGAAAACGATTCCTCTTATTTAATTGACTCTTACAATATGAAGTCTTCAAAATCTGATCCTGAAATAGTTGCCTTATCTTGATTTTATCAGAATCAATTGCATAGAGACCAGTGAAACCCAAGTAATTTTAGCAACAGTAGCTGAAGTGAAATCACTGAGTAGCATGAAGAGGGCCATTGTCGACAAACATGCTATTATTCAAAAAGACAGTACTATACCTGTAATTATGAAAGAATAATATATTCTGAAGAAAGTAATATTTACCTTACGTCAAAATGAAGATAAAGGAAAAGTTCTCAAGGTACTCTCTGCACTTAAGTTTATAAATGGTTTATATAGTATTAACTTGGTGCTTTACTGTAACTTACTGCAATGAATTTTTGTCTTCTAAAATTTATTTCAGACTTGTAAAAGCTGGATTGGCATCATATGGGACCGAGCTCCTCAATTTATCCAAATTTCATATATCTCGAAGGCAGTAAAATTTTCCATAAGCTATCTTGTCAACATGTCTCAACCTTGACCTGCTTATGGCACCTCCAGAGAGGAGCACAATTTCAGCCTCCGTATTCATTCAGTCCTTGGCTGAGCTTGCCAATTAGTGTCCCTGAAGAAGGGGAAGGAGAAGTTTGATGGGGGCACCAAGTGTTGGACCACTAAGTCATGCCTCAGAGTTGTTTGCATTAACCAGCCAACACTCACTCGCAGTTTCCCACCGTGAAGTCTGACATCGGTTTTGTCTCTTTACCTACGATGATGATACGAAATAGCTGAGCCATCTCACATTCTAACTCGTGAAAACTGTTGGCAAGTGTTGATGTATGTTTTCCTAATTATGACTGCCATACACCTCCAATTAGTCATTACATAATACAATCTGTTCTGTATTTGATTTGGACTAACAGATTCTACTATTGTGGACATATATACGCAAGTAAAAAGATGGATAGGCCCAGTGCCATGGAGGTGATAGACTGCACAATCCAACAGCAATCCTCGTGTCATTCAGTCTCCTGTTGAGTGTGAATTTAAATCACTTAAATCCTGAATATTTCTGTCCTTTGAATATTATAAAATTTAAATCCTTTAAGAATTCCTTTAGAAAAAAAAATATGAATCAAAAACAAGTCATAGGATTAATAAACCAATTGTTCACTTGGTTTTAAAAATCCATCATGAATTTTCTAAATCTCAAACTGTTTCGTTAGGTTTTAGTTTTCACACTTGATGTGCTTGATCTTAAATCGTTCAGTAATAAAATAGAAAAATTACAAATCAGCCTGGTTAAATTAGAATATTCATAAAGTGAGGTGCCGTAAGAGAGTCATTTACTATCTTAGAAAGTTCACTTATGCAGTTCAAACAGATGAAAAATACTCCTTAATAAAATATAGCGTATATATCAGGATCAGCACCAAGCCTTTTCTACATCCAAGGGATTTTATGCATCTCTGGGTATTGAGAATAAGCCTCTACTAACATCAAATTCCATGGAAGTCCCTTAAACTTCTGGACATGATGACTGAGGGAATAGTTGTTCCTGGTCCAGCCTAAGCCAGAAGAGAGACAGAGCAGGCAAGCTATCTGCAATCCTAAAATTAGAGTGAAGCATGCCACCACCTGTCATTTCCACCTTACTTTATGGATGTTAGGATGATTGACTCTTAGAAAGTAAGTACTGGTCCTGAGTGGGATTAGACTTAGAAATATTTTAGATATTTATGCCTTTGAAAATTGTTACCTTTTAAAATTGAACCTTTTAGTTTTCCAGATTCACTCTTGCATGGCTAGATGTGGGACAGAGTACAAAATAAGAAAATATCAGGAAATGGATGGAAGAAATTGGTGGAAAGCTCAGAGGTTCAGAAGACCCATTACACCTGTTTGATGAGGAAGCTGTGGCTCTAGGACTTGTTTACATCCTCTCCGTGAAAGGCCTTTCACAAGAGTGAACATGTGGAGGATTTTGCTCGTCTCTGGTCATTTTACATAACTCTTATTTGGAAGGCAAGAGAGAAATAATCTTTGGTGCTCTTTGGCATTTCATTATTTTTTCACAATTGCAGTGACTTTAAACCTTTTTGGAGTATAAAATACACGTAGGAAAAAATTAATTTTTGAAACTCTGGTAGGAGTTCGAATAGAGCATCCTTAGGCTAAATGACGTCATGACTTTGTTCAATCTTCTTCATCACCTTTGAAGTGTCCATACACACCAGACTCACCAGACTCTCCTTTATTAGAAGACCATCATTTGAAAACAGTAGGCTGCAGGACTATAACAGCAGACTTAATTTATCCTCCAGAAACTTTGCTGCAAGCAATAGCACAAAAATTGGTGAAACACAGACTGACCATAATAGGTGAAAGAGAATATAGAGACCTTTTTTTTTTTCTCTCTGTTCCCTCTATCGTTCAGAATTTAGCTGAAATGTAAGATTCATTGACAGTGGAGTCAGCAGGAGGGCAACTTTTGCATCAAAATAACTTGAACTATGCATTTAAGTGTTCACACTACAAAAGTTCAAGCTTCTAGTTATAGGCAAGACAAATCTTGAAGGTCTTGAATAGCTAAACTGAAAGTTACTTTTGAGTTCAAACTGTTCATAAATCAACCCCTTTTTTTCTCACTTCTTTTTCCAATCCACTATGGATTGGGAAAACAACCATCTACATCAATATGTTGCAGATTTTGTGAGCAGGTATTTTTGCAGTCAGATCTCACCTGTTTCTTCAGACCACTCTGTACCCCAATCACCAAACTTGGATTATAAGGACAATGTAGTTTCATGAAAGATCACTAATCATGGTTTCACAGCTTCCCATTTTGGACACCTTGGTAGCTTATATAATATTAAGTTTGTCTAAGCCCATGTTTTTATTTCAGCTTTCTCATTTTTAGAAGGCTGGTTAAAAAAATGAAAGCATTGGAAACAACTTTTCATCATTTTAAGAATATTTTCATCCTGATACCAGACAGTCCCTCCCTTTCTAAAACATGCCATTCCCATCCTATCTACAAATGTGCATTTAATTTCATTCTGCAAATTTAGTTTTCATGTGTCATACATTTTGGGAGTTGTAAAAGACTGGTTTTGAGAAAGGTTTTTTCTAGTAATCCAGTAGAAGAGGTAAGAATCAATGAGTATGCACATTGGGGTTATTTAATCACTGACCCTCTAAGGAACACGAAGCTGGTGCTTAATAAAGGTAGTGTTACCTTTTGGGTTATGGTTTTGTATTTGGAATTTAAATTAGACTCATAAACAGATAACTAAAAGAGAGGACAAATTTGTATCAGAATAGTCCACTTCTCCAAATCAACATTACATGAATCCAAATCTTAGAGTCTGTTAAGGATAAAGGCCAGAGCATTATATGAAACTAGGCATCATACTTTTTATATGCCATGAATATATTTCACCAGATTTTACAATTATCTTTTTCATTGTCTAAGAGTACACATTTTAGGTCATTAGCATGTTTCCAGAAAGGGAATGCTATTATTTCTGAAAAGATATGTCTAATATTTTTATTGCATATCAGTCTACATGTAGCTGAATAGTATATACATAAAACTGCAATGGAAAAGGAGAATCTCTCTCTTACTGTCTCTGCCTCACATACACACACAGACACGCTCATGCATACAGACATACACAAAAGGAACAGTTTGGCCTCCAGTTTCTCAAATTATTCTTTTTTTTTTTTAGCAGAAATGCCAATAAACTGAAAAACCCTATAGCCACAAAAGGATATTATAGCAGGAAAAGGGAGAGGTGAAAAGAGGAGTATCTGCACTGTGACACCATACCTGAGAACTCTAGGATGCAAAATACAGTCTCACACTGTGAAAAGCAGATCGTGAAAGCAGACTCACTAAATCACCTTCCACTGGTAAGGACACAGACCAAGCACCCTCGCCCCATAGCAGCCAATAAGCGCCTACCTATTTGTAATGCTGCAAACACAGTTAGCAACATATTTGTTAGCAGGTGTCACTGTGATGAGAAGAGCAGACGGCAGTCAGCCTGTAATTATTGTGTGAACCCAATAGGCGTTACACACTTCATTTTGGAACACATCACAGAATTCTTTAATAGCTGGCCTGATTATTAGGATCTTAAGTTAATTTGTGCAGAATGTTATAAAAGTTAAGCAAGAAGATATTAACATTATACAAATGAGCATGGTTCTGCCTGTTAGCTTGAACATACGGCAAGAAACAGAATGACACTATCCAACACTGCAAATTTACATTTAACAAAATCGCTAAGTAACAATTTTACAGTCATCTTAATTTGCATCACTAAAACCTGGCAGCATTTCACCCAAAATGCATTAGCAGGAACTATTTATAAGATCAGTATCAAGGTTTTCATATAAAGCCAGTGAATTAATATGATTGTTAGAACAGTCCTTACATGGGTGATGCCTAACTCTCCTGGAAAAGTACAGTTAAGGATCACCATCACTGCTCCATGAACACTTCTTAAAACAATTCATAGCAAAATGACTGTGAAAAGGTAAATTTGGGTGGAAGGTGACAAAATATAATCCAGCTTCTGAGGGCAATCGAATAACATCATATTGTTTACTATCTAGACTGTGAGCATAAGCATTTCACAGTGGGGATTTTTTTAATCTATATTTGCCCAACATGGTACGGAGAAGCCACAACTTACATTGATTTTGTCATTGTGTTTGTGCAGCAGGTGTGAACTAATGGAGACAGGGTCCTGATTCCTATTTCTCTCTCCATGTCAGGAAGCAACCTCTCCTCCGGATCAGGTCCTGCTTTTCTGCCCAGCACAATGGGAAAAGAAGGAAAGAGATGTTGCAGACCTGGGTCTTCCCATGGAGGCAGACCACAGCAGGAGGGGACGCACCGAAACATGGAGACAAGAAGCTCTTCCAGATCCTACAGTTTAAGAAATATACTAGTATCAATAATTGATTTAATTATAGAAATTTAATTAACCTTGCTTTCCTTTGGAGGAGCGGTATATTCCTCCAAGGCCAAAATTTCCTCTCAGATCTACTCTACAGATTTTAATTACATTAATCTACTATACTGACATACGTATTTTCCTTTATACCAGTTGGCAACCTACATACCTAAGAATACTGAAGCAAACTGCTATCACATGGATTTAAAGAGAATTTTGTCCTCAGATTAAATAAAAAAAAAAAACCTCATGACAAAAAAGGCTGAGTTTCTGACAGAGTACACCACTTGTATGCTGCTTTATATAATATGAATAATTTATATTGCTAAAAGTGCTTCCCCTGAAATATGGGTAGAAGCGGGTAATTGCCCATGGATAATACTTTATATATTTTGTAGGATGAACATATCTCAAGCCAAGAAAATACACTGGTGCTAGGGCACAACTTTCAGATATGAATGACTCAATGAATCATGAATGACTATGATTTTCTTGGGACCTAATGGTTTAACACACACTTAAATACATAACAAATGCATGAAAAATCCTAAACAATCTAAATTGCATAGCACAGAGTGGACTATGAACTCCTCTGTGCACTTCAGCTGCTTGGGGTTTAAACAATAAATGACTATATACATATGGGGGCAGCTTTTATCTGGCTGATGGTGGCATCCATCTCCACTAGAAGTTTATAAATCTTTCTGAAATCTTCCTCTATTGCTCTGTTTTAATAGTGACATGCAGTGGCTGCAAGGTGCAAGAGAGGTTTAGGAGAACAGTAGTGCACAAATAAGAACATTTAACACATGACAACATATCAAATTGTTTTACCACCCAGCAAGTTTCCATAGACATTGTTTTTACTGGTATTTAAACAGAGTTACTGCTCATTCACACTTCCATGCAATTGCACTCAGAGAGTATTTTAACAAAAAACACATCTTCACTCTGAGGCTTTTATGGACTATGGCATAGAGCTGCCTTTGTCACAGGATCTGGTCTGGCACAGAACAGCACCAGAAAGAAAGCAGCAGGTAAGGAACGTTCCAGGAAATATGTAATCGTTTTGTATCCTGAATATTAGCCTTTGGATCCGGTGATGACTTTGCAGTTGGGCAGGGAGTGAAGTTAGCCCACTTCTCCTTTGTGCTGAAGGCTCCCCTCTCATCAGTTGTTCCTCTTCCACAGTGACTCCACTCCCGCCTGCTGCTCTTGCTGGAGTTGCCATCTCATTGCCTCTGCTTTTTTTGACAATCTTGTCTTGGTAAACTGAGTAGAACTTCATTTTGCAAAAGCTTCTGAATCTCCTGTGGATTGGTCATTTAGGCCAACAAACCAACAGTGTCCAAAAATTAAATTGGTTGTCCTGGGACTAACCTCTCTAAAACAAGGAATGCATAAGGCAAGCCTGTTTTCTTTGTCTGCTTAAGTACCAAAATCTGTCTAAAATGTGGAGCTTGTTCAGTCTCTATTCTTCGTTTTCCTGTCCTGGCAGATATTATTTCTCTCTAGTTAATGGTGCTTTGTATCGACTCCCCTAACGCCTGGCATACAAACATCTGATTTTCCTCTGGACACATGTTCCTTCCAATGTAAAATGATATTTAGGTATTATTGTAAAACTTCATGTCCATCTGGAGCAAGACAAGGCAGGATATGAGCTGTTATATTCTTCAAATAAAATAACTATTAAAAACTTCAGGAAAAATAGGTGTTAATGCATTGATTATAGTCCTAAGGAATTTGGAGTAGTAAAAAAGACTTAATTAGGGGCATGCAGTCCAGCTAAGTCCATCTTCCAGCAACAAGAGAGAGGAAAAACGGAAAATGCAAAGCTATCTTTAGGAATCATTGTCAATTTTACTGAGATTAGAAGTGTATTATCTGATAGTCATTTCTGCATGCACAGTGACACTATGGAACACAGTTAAGGTACTCTGTGTTGCTTTGTTTCTTAATTTTTGGACACCATTTTTAAATGCAAATAATAATTCTGACATTCCTGTGGCTATAACAAAAATGCACTGTTTACTTTCCCAAATCTCTTATTTCTTCTGTGTATCTCCAGACTTAATTTTTCAGTTTAAATTGGGAAAAGGTTGTTTTTGTTTTCTGTGAAGAAAATATATATTCCAGGAGCAGAACTGTCTTGATTGATACGTTATGCATCCATCAGTTGGGTTACATGGACTATGAGTCAGGGTATAATTCTGCCCTATGTCAGCATTTTCCTTCCCAAGTGCTTGAGACTGTGCATTGCAGAAACATGCTTCTGGGGAAAATACTTCAGAAAATTCTGCTAACTCCTTGGTTCCTTCCATCACCACTATGTCATATTAGGAGGCACAAAGTGACATCTTGATATATTGCTTATAGCTTCATATAAGGTAAAGTCTTATTAGAAAGTAATAAAAGTGACCTCCTGCTTTTTTGTCCATAATCTTGTATTACGTTAGGATGGAAAATCAGAGCTGGTTATGTTTGCCATTATTTTGTTGTATTTAAAATAATATTGTGCAACACTAAGGTTGGAGTTTGAAAAATGCTAAGAAATAATACTGTCTGGAGCAATGTATAAAATATTGATGAAAATAGAAATGACAAACATACTTCCTCATGGTTCGTTTTGGGTGTGTCTGATGAAGAAAGCAAATAAACTCTCTGCCTTCCTTTACACTGTGTTTTCAGCTTAAGTAGGCGCAATGCTCAAAATGTTATAGTCTAAAAAAAAAGGTCGGGAAATATTGTAAAAATCAGTCTAGTTTGGAGTGAAATGTGGCATGCAAGTTATTGTGCTCATGACCTGCATTACACCACTGAGAGTAAAGGTATTATGTTAATAAGTTTCAAAAACCCTGTGCCACCTTAAATGAGCTTTCTCTGCTACAGAAAACGAGTTATTTCTTTGAAGAAAGGGTTAGATTTGGAAATTCATCAGGAAATATGACTTAAAGTGGAACTTAAATGAAATATTTTTTACCTATTTAACTTCAGAAATGTCTATTATTATATCTATATAGGCAAAAAAAATCTATTTAATTTAATGCAATTAAAGTTTAGCTTGTCCTATGTTAGGGATGTTACTCTAGGGGGAACAAAACTGGTAGCAATAGTGAAATTACAAAAGTTGTTTTATGTCACATTAGTTAACATATGCAAGCTTATTTAACATGTGGACCACAAATAAGTGTAATTATATTAAAACAAGGATCTGTAGCTCAGAAGCAATAAAAATAGACTAGGTTGTATTATTAATTCTTGTGTTAAGGGTTTTGAGCCATGTTGATTGGCCTGAATTTTTTGATTTTGTTATGGTACAAAGGGATTGTTTGAAGTAATTTGTCCCCGAGAGAGGCTCACAATCCCAAGCGGGTTTCAATTCAGCAAAGCAAATCTAATTTTGTTTGCTTTATGCAAACCAGAAGGGGCTGTGGTTCATTCTGTTTTCACTGGAGGGGAAAGGCGCACTAATGGGACCTGCTGAAATGCATGCATTGCAAACATCATACCCCTGCATATATTAAATTTAGCTATGTGATGCACTGTGTTCATCATCTCATTGTGTACACAGATATGCTTTAGAACAAAGCCTTTAATAGTACAGGAACCTTACTACATTATGCCAACACACTATTGTATTTATATTTAATGCTACAACTGGAATTTCTTCCCTTGGATAAAGTGTATTGATATGTGGTCTTTTTTTTCCTCCTGTTACTTGTTATAGTAGATAGTATACCGAGGACGTTACATGCTTGAGCTTCAAGCCATCTGAAGATTAATTGTATGGAGGTCTCATAATGGTTTTTAATTTTCCCTTTTTTACAGCCCAGAGTTAAATAGGAGATATGTTCAGGATCTGATTGCCAAAAGAGCAATAATCCCCAATCCATCAGATCGAGGCTGGAAGACAAATGACGGGGAATAGCACCTGCAAGACAGGTAATGCTCCAGACAATAACCACTGCTTTGACAGATTGCTACCCTCTCTTCAGAGTGGCTCCTTTTTAGGTTTTTCAAATGCGGTATTTATATTGCGTAAAGAGTACACCAGATCTGAATAAATGCTGGGTACAGAAGAAAATCCATTTCTCTAAGAGCCAAAGGAAATGTTGCCATTTATTTCACTGGGAGTCAAAGAGGGCCACAAAAAAAATGTTTGATGGCAAAGTTGAAGGATGGATAAATTTATTTGCATATAAGTCACATTATTTATTTATTGAATTTTCATAATAGTGCTATGGTTCACGTGGTGTTGCTCAATTTTTTCCAGGGTGCTTCTGTTTTGGAAACAATTTCAATATTGCATAGAGACAGACACATCTCAAAACCCTTCAATTTGTCATTAGACATTTGGCTGCTTGCCTATTTTGCTGATAATATTGCAAAACTACATTAATTTATTGAATGATTTTTGTGAATCAGTTCACACAGAATTCAGAATGATACTTGTCATGCATCAGATGATTAACTATTAAAAGCATAGGTTTACTTGTTATGCTTATTGTGTGGTACAGTTCAAAGTTTGCTTAAGTGTGCAATTTAAATTCAAAGATGGGTTAGGAATAATGATTCTTTTGCTTTTAAAGTTCCTTCACAAAACACTCAGCAATATTCTTCCCAGTTGTGTTCCGTGTGGCCACTTACTGTTTTCTATAGTTACTATTCTTCCTTAACTATTTTTGAGATTTGGAAACCAAAAACTTTTCAATACACTGACACAAATATCTCCGTCTCACTCCCCAGAACGCTGAGCACAGGCAGCCTGGATGGGTTGATGGGTCTTCTTGGGCAGAAGGTCTCCTCATAAGCAAGTCCAGCTACAGTGTACGGGATCAGAGCCCTCCTCTGTGCCACTTACACAATTCAAAGGGTGTGACTGCACTCTTGATAGAGAGAAAATAGATGCTAATATTTCCTAATCTTGTAAAGCCACTCAGAGGTAATGCAGACAGGTAAGATTTTGTTTGTGTGTTATCACAGAAGGGATATTTGAAAATAAATATATTCTCCATAACTGTATGTCACCCGTACATTCTTTAGCATCCTGGTCAACACACACAAAGGTTTGATGTATTATTTTCTGCTAGATTCAGGCAAAAATTGAAATGTAGATGTAGAATCCGTTTCTAGGCAAACAATATTTTAATGGCAGATTTCCCTCTCTCAAAGTGGCAATTGCTTGAGTAACAAAGTAAATGTTCAAACTAAACTGAAACTTCTAACAATGTAAGCAAATAAAAATTTTAAAAGGACAAATAGCTGAGAGGGTTTTTTAGAAGATAAATCCTTTTGAAACTGGAGGAAAGACAGTGTTGTGCTCTGCTCTTATGTTAACATAGGAGGACTGGGCCAAGATATTTCCATGGGGTAAAGCAAGACAGGACATCTGAGCAGCATAAATCAGTACCTGCAGGTCAATATTGCTCTTCAGAGCGTCACACTTCGACAGAATGACTTTGAAACTATTTTTATTTACTCCAGCTGAGGATCTGAACTGCAAAAAGAATGAGCACAATTTAAAAGGTTTAAAAAATAAGTGCTCTGATCAAAGTACTTTTATTAGCTGATGTTACTGAGCAAATATTATCTGAAATAGAGCTTAGAATGAAGAAAGAATGTTTGTCAGAAGAGTTTAAATTGGGATAATTTTACAGAGGGGGACTGGGGAAATATTGAAATTACCATCAATTGCAGTCATAAAGTATTTTCATTGCTAAATATGATTTATTACTTGCTTTTATTTTTATCATTTTTCATTTATATTGGACTAACCACTTTACAAAAATTAATAAAACAGTGCATACTTTTAGAACCTTAAAGGCTAACTGAGATGAACATAAAGAGAAATGAAGGGAAGGGATGCAATGTCACTTCAATAATGCAATACATATAGCAAGAGACAATCCTTGCTCCAAGGGGTCTTCTGTATGAATAGACAAGGCAGATAAAAGAGCTAATATTAATTCCTCAGTTTATGGAGGGAGAACTGAGGCACTGAAAAATCGAGGGACTTACCCAAATTGACAAAGAAACTCTGTCTGAGATAGACACTGAATCCATTTTCTTCATGCTCTACTTCAATACCTTTCCCTCCCCAAAGGCTGATGTATATTAAAATAACATAAACTTTATACAGTCTGAACTATTCATCAAGATCATGTGGGGCTGAACCTATTTCAGCTTATTCTTAGTTGAGGGTCTGGCAGAGTAAGATGCTCTATTAATCCCTGGAGCGAACTGATCTAGACTATAACAAGTGTTAGAGTCCAATTCTGCAAATGATAACGTAGTCTAAGATAGCTAGATAGCCTTGCCAATATTTGATCTATGAACAGGCTTACAATTAAGAACTTACATCTGTTGTATTTATTAGCCATTAGTTGTTAAGAAATTATGATTTACTACCAGTGCAGGTCACACAAAATTCAGTCATATCCATAAAAAACCACTTCTGAGGGCCTTGAAATACAAAATGAGTAAAAGCTAAATTTCATAGGTTTCTTATTTACGGAAAACTCCAAAAGAGTTCACAGGAAAGCTTTATTTGAATAAACCAGTAAGATCTGTTCATCTAGAGGACTTCAGGAGCCTTAATCAATTTAAGAAATGGCTCAAAATAATTAGAAGAACAGAATTCATTTCTTTTCAGTAGATTTTTTCATACAATGTGAATAAAAGTTAAGTTGGAAAGTTATAGGAAGAAGAGAAAGGGTTCCAATTTGATCTACATCAGATAAAAGAATTTCTGTTTTCTGGGTACATCTTAGGATTAAATCTGTTAAATATCGTCCAATATTTTTAAAAATCCAAACAGCTCATAGAATCATCATAAAATCATTGAATGGTTAGGCTTGGAATGGTCCTTAAAGATCATCTAGTTCCATTGTCCCTGCCATGGACAGGGAACCTTACACTAGACCAGAGTGCTGAGGGCCCCATCAAGTCTGGCCTTGAACATCCCCAAGGATGAGGAGTCCACAACACCCCTGGGTAACTGTTCCAGTGCCTCATTGCCCTCACAGTAGAGAATTTCCTCCTAATATCTAACCAAAACCTATCCTCCGTCACCTTACAGCCATTTCCCAAAAAGATGAATAAAAAATAAAAATAGATAAAGGATCTAATTACATAGAAACAACTGCTCATAAATAAAAATTTTTTAAAAACCTGTGCGTATGATTTCTCTTTGCTAGATCCTCTTTTTATGAAAAAAAATTTTTGTAATAATATCTGCTTTGATTCTATATTAAAAAAAGATTTTGCTATTGATGCCAAAGCAAAACACAGAGCTTGTCTAGATTGATATATTTTTCATGCCTATTCTTGCTGTTCTCTTGGGAATTCTGCTACAGAAAGTCCTTCAGAGTAAAACCTTTAGATTTTCTGGAGAGAAGCTTCAATGATGCCCTAACTATCAAATGGAAAAAAAATCCAAATCCTCTAATACAATGTTGCATAAGTGTTGGATCAATATTTGGCTTTTTTTCTCAGGCTTTTAATTTAAGAGATTTTGGGTGACATTCAATGAAGTATTGCTTCTATAATACCTACATATTGAAAACGATAAAATCATAAAAGTTGAAGAAGAGAAGCCACTAGCCCAGTGTAAATACATGCTTGCTCCCTGTGTTACCGTTCCCATAGAAAAGGGCATGAGCAATGCCATTAGCTGATGCAGCTAAACGCACATATACAGGTGTATGTGTGTGTATGTATACATATACCTATATACAAGAAGCATACAATAAACCATGGCTCTAGATGATTGTTTCATAGGCCTGGCACTTGCCCAGATAAGGACTTGCTGAGCCATTGTCACAAAGTTTGTACCTTGATTAAAACAAGGCCCCAACACAATGTCATCTGTTGTATTTCTGAATAAATTTGATTTTTTTTTCTTTATTTTCTTGGAGGAAAGATGCTGAAGTGTTTTTTGGAATATCTGCACATTGCTAGCAGTGCCCAAGGGCTAGTGGTGTTTGTACTCCATGTGCAATGCACTTCATGGGATTTTATTGTAGCAATTATTGTAGTTCATTAACTTTATTACAGCTGGATTAAAATAAAATTTGGTTTAACAAACTATAAACTAATAAAACTCATATTGTTTATTCAAAATGATAACTCTTTAAGAGTCAAACACTGGGATCATTTAAAAGGACTGACAAGACTAGCAGAAGTTAAACTGATCTTCAAGAAATGCAACAAAACGCTCCCCTCAAATGGAGGCTGCATTGCCTGATGTTCCTTACAGCACATTACCTTGTTTATGCAAACATTATGTTCCTGACTTAACCCTCTCTTCAGCTGTGTGCTATCCACTTAAGGACTCCAGCTTCTGGAGATGATGTGATGCCCTGCTGAGCCTCATTCTGCAGGATCCCTGCAGAGATTTGCATGTCCATGCCAGTTAGAAACGGGATGAGGAGATCTGGGGACCTGATGATGAAGGCAGTCTTGAGCAAGCACCAAGTGACTAGAAGACAGACCTAAATGCAGAACAGTAGCAAGGGACCTTATTGGAGTGATGGGGGAATCACACCTGCTTCTTTCTCTTCAGATGTGTCATTTAAACTCTTTGCTTTGATTGGTTTGAGAAATGGACTTGGAGGGTGATCAGACTTAGCAGCACTTGTGCCAAGTTTGTCACTTGGCACCAGTCTCCTTAAGGCTGCCAACATTCTGCTGAGGCTCAGCTATGTATGTGTACCCTGGAGCCCCATGGGGTCCTCTAGGCCTAATCATTTCCACTTGTGTTAAGTGTCTGGGACAACTAAAATGCTATCAATATCCTCTCCAGAGTCTTCTGTATGGGTGCACAGGAGCAACAGGAGATGACAGCAAGGAATACATGGAATGAGCAGCCAGCATCACCCTGGGATATCTACAGAAAAGGCAGTCAGTTACTTTATATGAATATTAGAAACATAAGATAACATCTGTGAGTTCACCCAGCTGGAAACTAGAAAGATGTTCCGGATGTCAGAGATGCTGCCCTTCCAAGTGCTGGTGGTACCCATACACTGTGTACAAGGTACTGCATGGGATTGTCATGAGAAGGGCAGGTGCAAAATTAGGATGATGAAGCAATATGTTTCAGACAGAGGTTCAAACCTTTATACATTTTTATATTCCTTACCTGGAATATTTTTCAAATATCTACTCACCTCTGTTCATTTTGACTCAAATTTCAGTGTGCATACAATTGCTGGTATATTTGGAGTATTGACAGGAAAACACTATGATAGTCAAGGATTGCAGGATCTGTCATATTGCAAGAAAATCTAAGATCTAGTAAACTTAGCAAAACAAAGCCCAGGTGACTGGCTATATCCACATCAGGCTGGAAAATATCTGAGAGAGTGAAAAGCTATTTACAAAGGTTTAAAGCTATTTTGAAAAGATTGACACAAGAACAAATAGGTATAAACTGCATGCGACTAGCTTCAGTCTGGAAACTAGGGGATTTATAACCAGGAATGAGGTAAACATCTGGAACAGCCGTCCTCTATTCTGGGAAAAAAAACATTATAACTACTTCTAAGCAGCAGCAGCTTGAAACATGTCTTGTCTTACCAGCAGATACAGGATGGATTTAAGCAGAGAGTTTAGCTTACTGACCTGCAGATTTGACACTCTGCTGTTGTCTGAATCTTGGAAGCACTGTGGCTGGTATCGTCACTGATAGAGATGTTTTAGTGTTTGTGGCCGTTAGCAATGAATGGTATTTGATATGAAACTTTTAAAAGAGTCAGGAGAGACTGTTTTGCTGACCAGTATGTCTATAGTGAGCGTGTCTCACTGAAACCAAAAGATTCTTTATATGTCTTTCCTGCATTGTGCAATTAAATCTGCATACAAGTTGCCCTTAATATAATTTGTTGCATGCAAATATCAGATCCAATTCTGCCAGCTTTACTTATGTTAAGTAACCCTCAAACAAATAGTTTCTATGAAGTCCCAGTGGGATAACTCACATGAGGAAGTGCTGCTGCACATGACAAAAGGTGGCAAAGCTTGGCTAGAAATGAACAAACATTATGCTTCTCTATTCTTTTCAGTCTCCAAAGGGATGCAACTCAAACATCATTTTATAGCTGATTGTCAAAAGATTTTTCCTTGGATTTGGGCTGCCCCAATAGAAAGAAATGTCCCAAATGCATGCATATCTTATCAAGTAAATTTAAAGGCTTATTCCTTGATTTTCACTGTTAATACGGGCAGTTGCAGGGCCAGCTGTGGGACAAAGGCAGACCAAACAACAAATTTTGGAAGTTGGTTAATAGTACTTTTCAAAACCTCTCAGCACCAACAGAGTAACTTCATTGCATTATATCCTCAAAGCCAGCTCTGGCACTACCAATCATCGGTGCGTTTTGAAAGGCATCATAGCCCTCTAGCAGTGAATTATGGATTGCACACCACCTTCCTCGGCAGCTTGTTGAACCAGAGTCATTTATTCAGTTGGTATTGAGAGTCTGGGGGCATGACAGTACATCTGACCCCTTTTGGGTAAAATTTGATCTGGCATTTCATTTCACGGGCTCAGCCACCAGTCTGTCAAATCTTCATTTTGCGGGTGCCCAGTAGAACTGCTGACGCTTGTCTCTAACTCCTGGTGCTTTCATCTTTCAGCGGCAATAAACATGTCACACTGCTGAGGTGAAACACAATCTGGAATTAAATTTACTGCATATAAAATATGGTGCCCTCTTTATTGGTTCAAATACTTGTCACTCATAATTTATTTGAAAGTGTATGGCATTCATGAGGCAAGAGTGCTGCTGGAAATGGAGGTGGGGGGAGCTGCAGAACTCCAAGCCACAGCAGTTTGCAAGAGCTCTTCTTCTCCTTTGACATCCCTTTCCCATCCCTTGCCAGTCCTGACCGTTATAAACACATCAAATGTGATATCAATGCCTTGGCCAATAAACACTATGTACCTCAGTACAAACAAGCTCAGGTAAATTTGGCTGTGCAGCTGCACGTTAGTTGCAAAGGGGCTGGAGTATAACCACTACTGGCCTCAGAAGAAGAAGTGTGTAGATGTTTATACATGTACATCTGGGGGATGGAAGGGTGAGAAGGATGGAAAGGAGTCAGATTTAATCCTAGTCCATTTCAAACTCGCTCACCATTCCTTTTCTTTCTGGCACTCAACTTTTTCATGATTTATTCCAAATACTGTCGATCAGCTTTAACTAATACAGTTCTTGTATGAAGCACCTCTCTAATCTCTTCAAACACAGATGTGGAAGCACGGCTTAGAGCATGGAGGCCAACAAAAGCACTTTGCCTGTACCAGTGATTAGCTTTGATTGACACAGTACACTTCTGCTTTCACAGGCATACTTTAACACCCATAAATGATTGTTTTAAAATGAGAAGCACTGGGTAGTGTGGCTCTGGCGTTAGTAAATATGCAGTACAAATGTGGTAGCAGATAACTGAGAGAATACAAAACACTTGATATTCTTTTCTGGCTTTTCTTCTCCTTTTTCAGTTGTGTTCTTTAGGATTGTTTTTAATCTAGCATTAATTCCTAATTGTCAATGAAAAATTATGGTAATATGTATTCTGCTAAAACCTGGACTTTTGATCCTGCCCTATGTGCATTTCACAGTTTTTCATAATAAGGTGCAATGGGAAAAGAAGTCTGGTTACAAAAAAATAAAGCAATGCAGAATGTGAGGGTTTTTTCCTGTTGCAATACACAACTTTATTTGTAATAAACTGATGAAAATAAGGAGGGATTAGAAAGAGGCAGATTCAGGATGTGTAAAGACATCCAGGCTACAAAGCACAGGGTGCCAGCAAAAGAATGTCAAATATGTGCAGCAAAAAGCATTTGCAGACACAAGTTCTGTTCTGTTGTAATTGCTTAAGCCCTAATTTTTTCTAGAATCCTCTTAATGTATTTATGAATGCAGTCACATGATGCTTGAATACACACTCAAAAAATTAAGCACTAAATCAGAGATAATATCAAAAAACTAAAATAACTTCCACTTCTACCCACCAAGCATTCATAGCCCCCTTATCAATCAATACTGCCCATGCTTTCTTTTCTCCTCAAAAAAAAAGCCAAGCTTTGTTCTACGGCCTATCAGGAAGGCAGCCCACATTCTGATGGGACCGTTTGGGAAGCAAGTTACAGTTTTCATCCCCTTCTGCTGATCTCAGCCTCTGGTCACACATGAAGAGAGAGGTGTTTTCTTTGGGTATCAAGGAACTAAACCATTTAAAGGCACACAAATTTGAACCAGCATATAACACTACACTTGAAAATGAACTGGACAGGAGGGCAGAAAATGGGGCACAGCTGTAATGAGATCCTGGTGAGAAACACCCATTAACAAGTGAATAGTCACTGTATGCAAGAGGTGAAATTTCCAAGCGATCTTAAGATGTAGATTTGTGTAAAGTGTGTTACCAGTAATCAGTAACCCAATAAGGGAGATACTACTGACAGAATGGACTCCCAAGCGTTTCTGTACTTATACTATGATATAAAGACCTGAATGTGCATTTTAGTTACATGGTTTCATGAAATGATGACACACAGGCTTCTTTCCTCCCACTGAGTAGGATCTAGTATCAAACCCAATTGTGAGACTACTAGTCTGGTCTGTAAGAGCCAACAGGGCACTGCACATAAATACTGACACTACACATAGCCAGAGTGAAACAAAAGTAAAATGGAAAGATAACTGATTGTAGTACCTCTGCATTCAAAACTATATTGAGGATTTATTTTACCCTTAAGAAGAAGAAATTACAAGTAATGTACACAAGCTGGGAAGTCACACATTTGTGTTAATAATTTTATGAGTCTTTAAATGTTTTATACATAAAGCTGTCATTAGTTGGGTGATAAAACCTGTATTTCGAGTTTCCATCTGTGTGTGTGTGCATGTACATTCCAGCATTTGTGCAGGTATGTGCACATATGTATTCATGGCACAAGACAAAAAAAAAATAATCAGACAAGTAATTTCTGCTGAATCTAGTGATTTTAATCTCAGTGAGAAAAGGCTAAATAAATTCTGGTAGTGGGGATGTCTCATTCCCTTCTTTGTTGAACAGTTTCTTGGGTTTTGTTTTTTAAGTATGCGGTATTACACACCAGGAGAAAAAGGAAGGTGAAACTAAATTAGTACAGATGCTGGATATTCATGGTCAAATTAAACAGCTTTCATAGGAATGAGCTATACTTCCTCAAGAATCTGGACAGGTTTTATACAGATTTACATGCACTTTTCTTGTACTGAGAATACAGTGACCACAATTCAACAAAAACACAAACAGGACCAAGCATCCACCCTGCAGAAAACAAACATGAGTTCTGCACTTGCAAGGTTCACAGGACGAAAATCACTATGGCAAATTTTGCAAGAATAAAGAGCAACCTTTTTGCATTTGAAAATGTTTCCGTTCATTCTTTAGCCTTCCTGTCAGACTCCAAGGATACTCTGGACTTGCTGCACTTTGCACTTTGTCCAGAAGCAGTTTGGTTACCAATGCCCCTCAGAAAGTGAAGTCTTCTCGTGAAAACAACATACAATTTGGCTGGGGAGAGAACAGAGGCCTGAACAGCTCTTTCCTGAACAAAGGATTTCTTAAGTGGAAGAAATTCTCTTCGTCTCGCCTGAGTGGCTGGGCTGACATCCGGGGAAAAAGAAAATCCTATTCCCATTGTACGCTGCTGATGGAGAGCCTTGTGCAGTCTTAATTGTTCTCTGTCTGTCTGCTATCTGACACCTTATACAGAATGGTACATTTCAAGTCGTCTTCCAATTTTTGTCTTCTGACAGGGATAAAAAATGCCTTTTCATATATACTCTTCCACATTTAAAATCCATGGCGACCCACTTTTCAGGAAAATCGGCAAGGTCCCTTCCTCAAAATCCCATGCAGAGGCCCACAGCTCTGACTGTCTCCCAGCCAGATTCAAAATCATTTCCCCTTGGGTCAGTGCTTTGTGTTGTCCATGACTGGAAAGAGTCCCTGGGTGGGTTTTCTCCAGTCATTTCTTTCTCCTGTATTTCTTGCAGCCCATCCATTTTACGGCAGCTTTTTCTTTCATCATCTGTGCTTGTGCTCTTATCTTTCTCCTTTCTCTTCCCCATTCATGGTCTCCATCCTGCAATTTCCCCTTTTTGCATGCTTTTCGCTCTTGTCCAATCCCTTCATATCTCTCTCCCTTTTCTTCTGCACCTTTATTTGCTTCCTGTTCTTCTGCCCTTTTTCCTGCAACAGATTATTAAGAGCCATGAAACCTGCAGCCACAAGCTGCATCTGACTAGGCAACCTGAAATGATAGCTGATATATTTTTTAAATAAAGCCAATCTTCAGCTTCACTTTCTGTGAAGTTAACAGAAACTGGGTGTATTCACCATCACTTCCTATTTATGGGCCTGGGTATGTTTTAAGAAGCTTAATCTTACTCCCTTGACTTGAGAATTTTGGTCATTGTCTCTCCTGCATGAAGATATTATAGATATGAAGTTTTATGGGGGGAGAGGGAAGGGTAGGTCTTTCACTTCAACTCTATATGCTAACTAATGCTAATTTATATCACACAGGATACATCAAAACACGATTGAGAAACAAAAGTAACTTCATGTACTTGTCCACGCCAATCTTCAGCAAACAATGGAGGGAGCTCCTATGCTGCACATGCTTTATTTGCAAGCCCAGAGATCTCCTAAAGTACTGTCCTAGCTGAACAACCTCAACCATGGCAATAGGTTGAGAGAAAACCTTTACTCCAAGTCATTGTGACTTTCTCCAGCTGCCACACATTTGGCCCTCATCCATGTTCTTTTGCATGATAGGCCTCCATGGCATAAAATGTCCTACCCCAGCCTCAAGTTTGCAGTAAGCCATGTAAATGGACCTAATTCCTGTTGCACAAAAGAATGATAAAATCTGCAGTGTAAACTGAGAGAAAGCTGAATATCGCCTTGTGAGGGTTTCACTTCTTTCAAGTTTTAGATTTGCTAAAAATTCTCTCGTGTCACATATCATCTATTTCATCCTCTTTCCCAAACTTTTTGCACCTTTTTTGAGGCTTGGGATTGATTTCTGCAATCCTCCAGGAGAAGCAATCATCACGTTTCTGTTTCTTTTATTAGCATTTGTCTTAAAACCACTAGCACTTGTCTAGTTCTCTCTTTTTTTTTCCAGATTCCCAGATGTCTATTTTTGGCTCCAGCAATCTGTGTTTCAGAGTGTTTGTCATGTGTCAAGTTAAGATTATAACTTCGACCATCTAGAACAGAATAATTTGGATCCAGCATTTTCTGGGGAGGACAGGATACTTTTTTTTCAGGAGCAGAAAAGCTATCTGGCATGTCCCCTGCCCCATCAATTCCCATCTTCCCTACCAACAGGCCAGCAGAAAGACTCTGTGCTGGAGTGACAAAGGAAGGAGATTCACTTGCATCATGCTCATATTTGATGTTTCACCCCCAAGTCTGGCTTAGACATTCTGGAAGAAGTTTTGAGTCTAGACAGATCTGGCAAATTGATCTATTACACCTCAGCAACACTCTGCCGTCAGTATGAAATGCAGAGTGTAAGGCAGACCATGAGAAGAATTGTTGACAAAGCAGAGCAGGAGATTCATGAGTAGTCTTCAGGGAACATGGACTACACAATGTATGTAGATATTCCCTATGCTTTTGGTGGGTTTATATTATTTAATGTAAACCTCAGCACTAAAAGAACACACTAGTGTTCTTCTAACAAATATCTGGCAAATATCTTTTAACAAATACACGGCATTTTATAAGACTTTAGATCCACTCAGCCTCATAATACCCTTATGGACAATATCAGAAAATACAGAACAGCAATGCAGATACAAAGTCACATGGATACTTTTACTCATATTGCCTTCAGTTTATCTTGCACATGTTGTAGTAGTATTCAATACATGGTGAAGCACACTTCATTCCAAACTAACATAAATTCCCGCTGAAGGTCTGTGGTTTCCTACAGCACATGGTGGAGTGTGTGCCATGCTGAAATACAGGCAAATCTGCCTTCACTTGAGCTAACCTTAATTAACCAGATTAAACCTAGCCAAATTAAGATTATGCTACTTAACCATGAATCACATTACTTAACTGTAGTGGCTCTTTAGCGATACTTAGCAAAGCAAACATTTATGCATGTCTGTAAGCATGTGTGTCTGTAGGAATGTGTATATTAATGCACACACGTGTGTCTGCATGTGTGTGTACATCACAGCAGGAATTCAAGGCATTTTGCCCCAATGGAAAGTACTGCAGTGTCTGTGTTGAATCAGTTGCAGTGCTGGTCACCAAGTTGCAGCTGTGTTTTTAATAGCATGGTTGGTTTTTTTTATTCACCTCAGCCTGGATTTTAGTTTTTACCTTTGGACTTGCTCCATGGAGGAATGAGAGGGATGTAGGAAAAAAAGTCAATCCCAAAATTGTTGCTGTACCAACAGTATTCTTATAGCATTTGTGCACATTGATCAAATCTTAAGGTTCCACTTAAAAAATGCCATCAATTCATTTTTTTTCAGAAAAGGGAATAAATCTTTAGAGATGATGATCACTTAATTAATCATAGGGGGGAAAAAAGTGAGACTAACGCCTAGGAGTTTGGTGATTAAGAGAGAACAGAATGGATGACTGAATAGCTTCAAACAGCGCTGGGCAATTTTTGCCTCAGTAGAGACTGAAAGCAATGGAGAGTCTGTGGGGCCGAACCTGGGTCATGCCAGCCCATGTTTTCCCTGAATTAGCTGTCATTCTGTTGACTCCCACCTCTCACTTCTGGCATACCCAGTGTACACTCAGCAATACATAGTGCCTACACAGCATATAGCCCTATCTGGAATAATAAAAGCAGCTTAAAGCTGAGCCTCGAATCATAGAATCATAGAATGTTGAAGGGTTGGAACAGACCTTAATGATCATCTAGTCTCACCTCCCACTGCCCTGGACAGGAATACTTCCCACTAGACCATATTGCTCTGGGCCTTACCTTGCTTTGAACAATGCCAGTGTTGGGGCATCCCAAACCTCCCTGGGGTTCAGTGTCTTACCACCCTTATGGTTAAGAATTTCTTCCTAGTATGTAATCTAAATTTCCCCTCTTTCAGTTTATACCCATTACTCCTTGTCCTATCACTACTGTTCCTGATGAAGAGTCCCTTTCTGGCTTCCCTGTAGACCCCTTTCAGATACTGGAAGGTTGCCATGAGGTGTCCACACAACCTTCTCTTCTCCAGGCTGAACATCCCCAACTTTCTCAGCCCTTCTTCACAGGGGAGGTGTTCCAGTCCTCTTGTCAACTTCAAGGCCTTCTCTGGGCTTGCTCCAACAGTTCCATGTTCTTCTTATCCTTGAGGCACCAGAAGTGTGCACAGTACTCCAGGTGGATCTCGAAAGAGCAGAGTGGGAGAATCACCTCCCTAACCCTGCTGGCCACACTGCTTTTGATGCAGCCCAGGACACCGCTGGCTTTCTGGGCTGTGAGTGCACACTGCTGGCTCATGTTGAGTTTTTCTTCAACCATCACCCCAAAGTACATCTCCACAGTGTGGCTCTCAGTCACTTCTCTGCCCAGTGTGTAGGTGTGTCTGGGACTGACACAACTCAAGTGCAGGACCTTGCATTTCACTTTGCTGAACTTCATGAGGTTCACACAGACCCACCTCTCAAGCATGCCAAAGTCCCTCTGGATGGCATCCCTTCCCTCCAAAGTGTCAACTGCCTCAGAGAGCCTGGTGGTGTCAGCAAATTTGCTGAGGCTGCACTCGATCCCACTGTCCACATCACCGGTGCCACCTTCACTTCTTCCAGTCCCACCCATTAGTCATCCTCATGGTTTTCCCTATCAAGATCTGTTTCAGCAACAAGAACTAGAGCTCTTTCTGGCAAAGAATGGAATCTGCAGCAGGGTTTTCATGAGACAACTGTCACCCTATTTACAGGCTGGGTATTAGTTAATATAATTAAGGCATTGGTGCTGTAAATTAGGTAGTATGGAAGACATTTTGCTGGCATAAGATCTGCACAGTATTTTCCATATGCTTGCTTATGAAGCATGAAAAATGAGCAAAAATATACAAATTAGAAGTCAAGATGCTCAGAGCTTCTGAAAGGCTTTACCAGTATGCTATTATTTCTGTTCTGAGGAACTTTCAGGAGATTTCCATAATGGATAGTGATGAACTTTTCTTCCTTCTTTTCCTTCCCCTTTTTTAAGTGATAGCTGCCAAGTTTCATAAATCCTATAATATTCTGCACTGTAATTAGTTTGGAAGCCTGTAATTGTTTAAATTTAAGCCAGAAGATAAAGGATGCCAAACCGCTTGAGCAGAAAAGTTGTATTAATGGCTTTGTATTATCACTTGCTGATTTATTTAATCTCTTTTGATCAAATTGTGATTCTCAAACAAAAACAAGAAAAATTCATGCAGTTGTTTTTCACCATGAGGAGGAAATGGGCAGAAGGGACACACACACACACACACACACACACACATGAAAACACACTGAGACAAAAGGGCTTTTGTGGCAGAAAGGGTGCATCGACAGTCTTGAAGGTCAGTCATGATTCAGAGGAAAATATGCTGTGGGAAGAGTTATATTCAGTAATGACAGCTAAAAATTATATAACATTTGATTACAACCAAAAGACTTGCCTTGTGTTTCTGGACTGGGACACCTTTCCCAGTGTTAGCAAAAACTAGTGCACTTGTTCTAGTAATCAGAAATACATCAATCTGCACCATTTACAGCTATGTACTGTTAACGTCTCCATTTATATACAGATTCTTCCTATGTTTCATAGCTGGAGTAGCAACAGTTTACCACCAGATGTGAGAAAAGTTGAGAAGGGTATTAAAAGAAGAATATGTGTCTTCATTGGCATTTTTTTTATAATGGTTATAGCAAAGGTCCTTTTCAAAACAGTGAAGATAAAGTACTGGGGGGTTCATATGTTATTAATGGCCTATGTGTTGGTGTGCACCATTTATATGATGCTGCCATTCAGATATTGCGTTATCCTGTTGTATAAGATACTTTTACAGTAAGCATTAATGAGGACAGCTCAATACCATGATATAGGAAGCAGTCTATCTAGCTGCTATTCATCTTCAAGGAGTCAACATTGCATGTTATACATAAACTCAGCTCAAAGACATATGTTAAGAAACAATTTTGCTAGTTTTAAACACACTCAATTTTTACAAGAGATACTATAGTTTGGTTTTATACTGTGTACCATAGCTCCCTGAATGAAGGTTTTTTGGTTCCAGTGCCACTTCAGCCCATCTCTGAACTTTAAAAAATATGGGAGCAATTTCATTAATATTAGATTACTTTCTACTCCTGAATTCATCACATTCTGAATTTCCCTGATGGATCAAGGTCTCTGTGAGAAGAAAGTTATACTAAAGGTTTGACATAACTCACAAAGAGATGGTGCTATTTTTATTGCAGACAGCAAGAATTATACTCTCTTTGTATTCACTTTTTAGGGGTGGCTAATGACATACATTTAAGGAAACATGTCCCTGGATTTGCTACCAAAGCTAAAGGAACATTTCCAATGGTAGCTCAGGAGCTTTACAACACTTTACACCATGGAAACTGAATTTTAGAAAAAACTTGTATTGGTTTTGCATGGCCTAGTTTTTGGTAGCAGGGGGGCCACAAAGATGGCTCCTGTGAGAAGCTCCTGGAAGCTTCCCAAGATGTCTGGCAGAGCCAGTGGCTG
>VWPU01021399.1:0-49528 GCA_013398955.1 Callaeas wilsoni
GGCGCGGGGCGGGGCCGGGCCGGCTCCTGCCGCCCCTCAGGGAGCCGCGTTCCCGGCCCGTCCCGTCGTTCCCGCTTCCCGGCTGGCTCTCGCTGGCTCCGCTCAGCCGCGGGGGCTTTGGCTCCGCTCAGCCGCGGGGGCTTTGACTCCGCGGGGCGCTCGGGGAGCGGGAGAGAGGGAGGCCTGAGCCGGCAAGTGCCGGCGTCCTGGTGGTAGTTCAAGCGCTGAGGTACCACCGGGCGTTGTGCGACTTTGCAGCGTTGGTCTTCTTCCCTTTCGACTTTAAATACACCTACTGGCTACAAACTCCTGTCTTCTCCAGCAGGAAAGAAAGAAACCAAGCCGCTTAGGTGTCCGAACGGATGTATGTCAGCCCTTCCCCTTGGTATTTACACGACCTCAGTGGGATGTGGTAGTGTTTAAATTTCTTTAACACGTTTGGGATTTTCATTGTAACCATCAGGACCCTTTCCCCCACTCATTCCCCCCATTCTATTAGAAAACTGAAATAAAGGAGCAACTGATTGCACTGGTTGTATTTTGGAAGATAACCCTAAGCAATCAGCCAGGTCACTTAGGTGTATATTCAGTGACCTTGTGTTTGTAGGCAGCCTCCTTTGTAAGGTTTTATGTCTATGAATGGCTTGCCTTAGAAATCTAAATTTTTATGTAGCTTGTAGCCTTGTTTTTAAAATGAGTGGAAGAATCTGATGATGATAATACTAATGTTGCGTCATTTTAGAGAATGTTTCCCCTAGTTGGACAATTGGCTTTTTCATGAAAATCTTGCTCTTCGCATATCATCCGAATCCTGGATGGTATATTATGTTTCAGTAATGGAACACATTCAGAATGGGTGCCAGGGTAGATATGTCTTATGTTACTTGTGAGAAGAAACAGGGTAAGTAGAAGATCAAAGATTCTTTTCAGTTTCTTGGTGTAATCTGTATTGTCTGTGAATTTGCAGCAACTGAATTCTGTTACCCTCAGTCACAGAATTGATATTCTGAGCACATCAAGCTATAACACACACTAATGCACAAAAAGTTAGTGTATATGGTGGTGAATCTGGGTAAACTATGCATTCCAGGACTATTTCAGAACCAGGATTTTTAAAATTAAGAAATCAAAACATATTTCACTACATTCTGAAACAGCTAATACTATACAGATGACCTTGATTCTGCCCTTTCTATTGAGGAGGTAGAGTGAAAGCAAAAGAGGAAGAAGCTGTTATCCCATATGAAACTTTGATAATTTATATTTTACTTGGTAACTGTGTTCTTCCTACTAGTTGTCAGTGTGAGGCAGAAATAAGGTTTCTGCTTATATTTTTTGTTTCAGAATTCATTTATGTATAAGACTGCATTGAATTGTAACAATCTAGAAGAGCTAAAGAATCTCGATATGACGTACTCGATAAGCTTGTTGGGTGTTTCCATGTCTTGAGATATTTTGATTTAATTTCACTTACATGTGCCTAAATCTTCCTAGGTTTCTAACACTTAAAATTTGAACAGTTACACTGTCTCTGTAATATGTTGCCAAAGCAGGTCTTGCAAACCAAAGTACCTCAAACCACTCATTATTTTTAGAACTCAAAAGTTCCTTGAAAAATATTGAAAGGATTTGAATATGCTTATCTTTCCTATTTTTAGAACTCAAAAGTTCCTTGAAAAATATTGAAAGGATTTGAATATGCTTATCTTTCCTATTTTTAGAACTCAAAAGTTCCTTGAAAAATATTGAAAGGATTTGAATATGCTTATCTTTCCTGATGCACATGGTGACTCTTTTGGCTCTGTTCAGTATCACAGCAGATGCCCTCCCCTGCTCTCATTCATCCAGAATGAAAGAAATGTGGTTTATCTTGCATAATAAAGAAATCTCCTCTGAGTGAACATGGCTTATACTGTATTTTAATATTTACTCTGAGGAGCATTTCTTTGCCACCTCTGAGTCACCTGTCAGGTCAAGATTACATACCAGGTGCTTTATCATCTGGTTGCTGTTGTCATGATGTCTTAAAGGTGTGATAGGTCTGAGAATGTTCTTCTTTCCTGTTATTCTTTAAATGTTTTCATTTTTAAAAAAAGAAGCACAAAGTTAGTGTTGGTCCACAGATTGGCAGAATATTCCGAGTTGGAAGGGACCCACAAGGATCATCCAGTCCAACTCTTAAGTAAAACCCCACACAGGGATTGAACACACAACCCTGGTGTTACTAGCACCGTGCTCTGACCAACTTTGTGTAGCTTCAGATCACCCACCCTCAAGTAACAGTAGTAATTTAAGTTGTTCCTTTGGTTTTACATTTGTGCGTCCAGTATGTTGTGGGATTTTGTCACTTTTCTTTCTCACTTTAAGTGCCCTCTTTTGTCTATCTGGAAAGAATTGCACTGGAGTTGAAGTGGTCCTTAAAGTGCATCTTCCAAAGAATAGAGAGGAAAAAATGGCTTCCTTATTTATGCTGTTCCTGTTGTCAGACTGTACTTGGGAGTGGTTCAGCTGCTACAGTAGACAGCTTGGAACAGATCATGTATTTGCTGCCTGCTGATAAGGAATATTCAAATTTCAAGCTGGAAAAGTATTTACCTTCAAGCTTGAGCAGTGTGTCTGCTGGCACCCTCATAGTTTTGATGTTTAAGCGTTCGATGATGCAGTCATAGTCACCGGAAGACATAATTTATGTGGCTTCAGCTTTGTTTCGTTGTAGTGCGTGGTTCATCACTATGCTGGCTTTACCATGCTGTGGAAAAGTTGCTCTGTACAATGTTTTGTTGTACGTACTTCTAGCACACAACTAAAATTTGTAGGCATACTATATGTGGTTAAGAAGAAAGTAACATTTTGTTGGAGACATTAATTACATTTGGGGTATCTTGACTTTTAAGAGCTTATTTTCGAATTCCCTGATTTACTGTTCTTTAGCGGTCCGTAAGCCAAGGTTATAGAAAGTCATTTCATCAAGTCTGTTTCTTTGATGAGACACTCTTAAAAATGGCAGCTACAGGTACTCCAGGGAATTACTGATGAAATCATGAGAAATCCAACTATGGCATAGCTTGTTAGTAGGAAAATTTAATCTAAGGTGAGTCAGTCAGTTGTTGGTTCCTGATAAAACATGGATTAGGTTTAGTCCTGGCTGCAAAGGGGAGGTAGAAGAATGGCAAGGTCTTGCTTTTGATAATAGGGCCTCACTAGGTGGCTTTCCAGACACTCAGCTGGAAGTATACATTTAGATGTTATTTGCCTTCAAAAATTCAGGAGTCTTTGGCATCATTTTTCTTTTCTAGTATCAAAGTAGTTATCGCTGTTACAGTTACTGTAAGAGTACTGTAATACCTGTATTGCTTTTCTTCCTGAGAACATCTTTTAAAGAAAACACGAACAACTCATTTTGCTGCCTTTTTTCCTCCTCTAGTCTTTCCTCTTTGATAGGAAAGCCTTCGCTGGCCTTCACACACGATCTATTACAGTGGCTGTATTATTGTTGCTCAGCTGTACAACCTTCATCTCTTGTCAACTTTCACAGGAGTGATGCATCAGAAAGTGGATTCTCTTTTAGCTTTATGTGGTGCAGAACTGCATCTTCCAGCCACAAGGGTTGATATTTTTGAGCACAAAATCCTTCCCTCTTTGGTGCTAGAATTTAGTCTTTTTTTTTTTTTTTTCCCTTTTTCTGGCACTCCAAGTTGGATTTGCTGTAATGAAACTCAGGACACTGACTCTAGCACACACTGTTCAGGTCATACAAAGAGAAAAATAGTTTGAGTCCCACCATTCTAAGGATGTTTTTTCTACCTTTTGGTGAGTGTTGTGCAGAAAATATCTCTGGCGAATGTTTAGTCAGGACAACTGCAAGTACAGGGTCTTCAAATCCAAGGAATCTTAGCCAATATAATGGTAACCTTAGTAGCTCATTTAGGGATGTATCTGTGTGCTGGTTTGGGTGCAAATCTAGGAGGAAACAACCTGAAAAGGGCGTCTCTCTCTCCTACCCATCAGGCAAGCAGGCCCCGGCAGCCCCTCCCTGCCATGAGTTCAGGAAAATAATTTCTCAAATGAAAGTGAAAAAAACCTGTTTATTTAACAAACAGAGTCCCCTGCAGGCATGAGGCAGAAAACGATATTGAATCCCCTCCCATCCCCTAAAGAGGCTGGTGGATTTTATATAGTCCTTTCTGTCTGTAAAACTTATCCGCTCCCGCAGTCCTGAGCCGGGCAGGGTCCGGCAGCCCTCCTGGCGAGTCCCACTGAGCGTCCTGGAGATGATGAGCTGGTCTTGGACGAAGAAGCAAGCCGAAAACCATCCAAAAAGGAGCGGAAGCCACTGAGGCAGATCGCAGTCCCTTTCAGCTGAAAGCTGAAGAGCTAGAGAGAAACCCTTTCCTCTCCCCCCACTAACTGGCAGAAACACTGTCAGCCCGGAGAAGAAAAAGCATGTAAACATCTAACTGCAAGGTCGAGCGAGCCGCTTTGAAGAGTTCCCCTGGCTTCTCTCTCCCTTTTCAGTTTAAAGGTACAAACTGCATTCTACAGATCAAGCAGGCGATGGGGAAAAGAGTATTGTCATAGAATCACCCCAAGGCAATCTGTTTCTTTACCTGAGTCAGTATCTTTAAAAAAATACCCCAATATAGATCTCTGAGTGTAGTTGCTCTGATTTGCTTTACAGTTTGTGACCAAAGGTGGTGCTAAAATCAAGAGGCATTTGCTGCATCGTCCCCTGCTGTGGCAGCCTAATGAGTCTCAAGGCCAGTTATACTAATCTGGCATGCTTTACTCTTTAAAAACTCACATTTCCTGTTGTTTTCCTCTAGTTATCTTCTAGGGAATTGCAAAAGATGGGTTTTGTTCACTGAGTATTGATGCTAAGCAGACTACCTCCCAGACTGCTCCTCTTTTCCTGTATTTTTGAAGATGAGAATGCCATTTTTCCTTTTTTGGTGTTCTGATACTTTGCTTGGCCTCTGTGAACCTCAGTGATTCTTGCCAGTATTGTCAGTACTTTAGGAGGAGATCTTCAGATTGTTTGAGTCTGATGAAATTTGATTTACTTTTTCTGAGGAAGTATTGTTCCTTCTGTATTCAGGCCACCTGATCACTCCATTGTTACTGTGCTAGTCATAGTAATGACTGGTCATGTTTCATATTTTTTAACAAGGATGGCTGTGAAAAAGGAAGTTAGATAAAAATTGAAGGGTTGTTTTGGAGAAGACCATTAAAATGCTTTTTCCCAGATTGCAAATTAAATCTCCAAAATTTTTAGCTATAGTTACCATATGGGCTCCAGAGAAAGGAAGTAACTGAAATTACAAGACCCTAATCCTTAAGGATTTCAAAGATTGTAGTTAAAACTACAGTGGGAGAAAGGGCTCAATTTTTAGTATCATTCAGATGTGTTATGAATGAAATGCAAACAATTTAAAAGCATCCATGTTCCCATCTTGAATTAGTTGCTGTCACATAGAGGTCACTTTGTTAACCATTAATGAAATGAGTCCCCAGGTACATGTAACAAGCTGCACACATACACAGGTTACTGCAGCAGGTCAGCTTCAGAATGCCTGTCCAGACAGTTGTGTGCTGAAATTGATGGATGAGCAGGCAGATTTTTAAGTGCTTGGCTGGGATTTATGATTGTGACAGTCCCCTGCGTTGCATCTCTTTCTTCTAGAGAGCATAAAGGTTGAAAGTAGCAAAGTGAGGAAAAAAGGCTGGAAATGCAGATACCTGTTAGGCAGCAAAGACCCCTGATGTTTCCTGGTGTCCAGTATGGGCTGGTTCAATCGATTGTAATATACAGGACCTTTAGGAAAGATCTAAGTGATTTGAGAAATTCTTTCCAATTAAGGTAACCTCTATGTGGATTCATATGTAGAAATTGGTGCCTTTTTTTTTTAAAAATTCCCTACTTTCCTGAATTTTAACATTTTTTACTATTGTTACTGGGCACAGATACTCAAACTTATTTTTTTTTTTTTTTTTCCTACTTTCCTGAATTTTAGCATTTTTTACTATTGTTACTGGGCACAGATACTCAAACTTATTTTGTTACCCAGATCCTTATGAAATCAAATGGATTTAGCAACCTATTCCAGCCTTTGGATTAAACCTCTAGTGTCTTCTATTCAGGTTGGAATGGAGGTTTTTCTAATCAGTTGCTTGTTTTTATTCTAATCACTAAATAGCTAAATAAATAAATAAGTAAATAATATGTTTAATCCTCTAGGGAAATTGGCTTATCTTTCAGATAAAGCAGTGGAATAGTTCTTTATGCAAGAACGAAAGCATTAGCTTTTGTATCATTTTCAGAGCTGAAGGCAAGTTAGTATACAGTGAGAATATACATTTACTGGGTTTTCACTGGATTTGAGAGTGCTCAGGTTTCCACACAGATTTATTAGACTTCCAGAGAGACTTCTTGTAATCTGCCTTGCTTAATGCCTTGTCTCTGGTCGATTTTGACCGCTGTTGTAGCTGCACGGAGAGAGCCCCCACTGTAGACAGAAAAGGATCTTTGAGGCGTGAGCGGGTCCTATTCATTTCCATAATGGAGTTCTAACAATAAAACCTGGCAAACATAGATTATTTTAGCAGGAAACAGCCCTTTATTCTGGCATCTTGGCAGGGCTTGGGTAGAGTCCCACCATTCTTTCCCCTTCTGGCTCCTGCTTTCAGTGTCTTGACTAAGCCTGTTTTTTCTCTTGAGGGACTTCTGTTTTTATTAACATGTTTTTGTACAGTGAGTTTAATGAAAGATGCTACTCTGGCCATCATGGATGTTGGAGATTTGTGTGAATTTCTCCAGTGCATATGCAGAACAAACATTGAGAGTTAGTCTGTAGCAGATCACCTCTGTCTCTAGACAGCAGACTGGGGTCTCGTTTTAATGCTGTTTCATTGGCAGATAGAATTTCCATTTACTAATACAGCAAGTGCTATTCTAGACACTCAACAATTACTTTTTCCATGACAGACGTTGTGGTTTATGCTGTCACTCTAGGGTTAGATGAACAAACATTTTGTGGAATTGACTCAAATTGCAGCAGGATCAGAAGCTGAAGTGAAGAAAAACCCCAACCATTAAGTCAGTTAAGTCACCTTAGATCATGTATTTTTTGAGTTTTGGTGTATTTGTAATCAGTGAATTGAAATTGTTTTCTCTTTGATTATTTGAGCCCTTGACTAACAGTATCAATGTTGGAGTCCCCAACGCAGACAAATCACATAGCAGATTTTATAATTTTCTGCTGTATTAGGCAAATCTATGTATCCACAGGACAGGATTAAATACATTTTTGCCCCCAGAGATAGATATCCACCTTGAGAGTGCACTGAAGTTCTCGCTACATGGGAGAGGAAATAGATACATATTTGTATATATGTATGCACACACAAATAGACAATGAAATATATATTCTTACTTTTTCATGTCCCTCCTTCTTGTGCTGAAATGTGATGATTGCTACCAGAAATGACATGCCTTTTACTTTCGGCTTCAAGTTCTTTGAATTATGCTGGGGCCTGCATCTGCTCCTTGGAGCTGGCCAAAGCAATAGAGTGGTGAAGTTGACCCAGTTGCTTCAGTGATGTCTGCACAATGACTGAATGAGGAATAAGTGTTGTGTGAAGTTTAAAAATAGGGGTTTCCTCAGTTTTCATGGTGTTGCATGTAGCTCATGTTATAAACTACTGCAAGGATGTTATCTTTGTAATAGGCAGATAAAACCCTGCTGTGCTTCATTTGTATTTAGATGACACTTTCATAACTGTTCAGACTAGGAATTTCTTTTTGTTTAGGCTACCTGTATTGTTTATGGATAAGTGGTTTGGAGCCTTACAGTACAGATTAGAGGGTGAATTAAATGGTTCTTATTGGTATTTCAAAGTGTGGTAAGCCCATCTCATTCACTTGTGTAGGTGGGCGTCAATATTTACATTCCTGTGCAGAAAGATCCTGGAGTTGGGTAGTGTTAAATTTCCATTTTTGAAGCTCAGAGCTTCTGTAAGATTCTTCCAATTCCCAGAAGTATTCAGAAGCTGAAATGAGATTAAATTGCGTACATTCTCCCATTCTGACAGATGGAGCATGTGTTGTTCTGAATCCCATCACTGTTGTTTCTGATCACATACACTCAGTGACAATCAAATATCGTGTACAGGTCTGCATAGTGTCATCCTGACAGTCTGGCTGACCTGTTAATCTCATTTGAAGGTTGTTGGACAGCATTAAAAAAGAAAGTGAATTGCAAATGTCTTCACAACTTCCTAGTCTCAACCATCATCTTTTCCTTTTGCCAGGTGCATAGTTCTGACTTTGAAATCTGTACTTGATGGTTGTACCTTGGGAAAGATACAGCAGCATTTCTGTGCTAATAAAAGACTCCAGGCTTCCTGATGATCTCACCAAAGATTCGCATAGCAACTATTTGTGTCATTTGCTTTTACACTTGTGGATGCTCCAATATCCCTGTCCTTTGACAGTGAGGTTGCTAAATGGCTTGTTTTGTCTTTATCCAACAGTCGGGAGCAGTTCTTTTCAGGATTCTGCCTTAATCCTACCTCTCACGGGCATTCACTTCTCTGTGTACCAGCATTGCTTTCTACACAAAAAACAGCAAAGAAATATGGGGAGGTACAAACTTTTAACAACAGAACCACGTTATGCTATCATTCCTAAATATAATCTTTTTACAGCCACATGAAAGTTTCTTTCAAAGGTGGTCTTTGACTTCTTCTTGAATTGGGTTATCCATTTACAAATATTTTTCTTGAAATCACATACGTGCCAAGATGTGGAAAGACTTTACTTAATAGGCATCCATAGGGTGCTTTCCGTTTGCATGGAAGAACAAAACAGTTTCAAACATTTCAACCCTCTTTGTTGCTTGTGTAAAGGGAATGAGGGGTCCAGCCCTCTGAATTCCTCACCGAATCTCATTTTGCATCTCTGTTGGCAACAAATTAGCCCATGTAATTTCTGCAGTTGAGTTCACATTCTGCTCTTCATGCACTTCCACTGGAGTGTTTTGTTGGGTATTTTTTTTACGATATCTACATTTTAGATCTTTGCAGAGTTAAAGCAATGTCAGCACTCTGGCTCTTGTTCATCAGCCATTAAGCCAGGTCACAACAGCCGGAGGTGCTGCCACTCCCTCCAGAGGGACATTTTCATAGTTGACCATGTAACATTGTGAGTCTCCAGTATGCAGAATACTTGCCAGTACCCAAAGAGAATGGAGTATTAGACATCTCTGGGATACTGACAGTAAAAACACTTGGCTTTTTTTACAGATATACTCCACAGGGTGCATCCAAACTAAGAGTTGATGATTTGCCTGGCTTCCTGTGGGCCAGTTTGAATAATACAGGTAAGTTAGCTAGGAAGAAGATTTCCTCTTTAGGACAAGCAAAGCAGTGAGCGTCTAGAGACACACACAAACGAAGGAGCTTTTCATTTGATGTTTCTGGGCTCAAGGTGTCTAATAAGCAAGTCACAGTTTGCTGTCACCATTCTCATCTCACCTGGCTACCTCCTCTTGACCTGAGCACAAATGAACACTTATGTTTGTCCCATTCATCCCTTGCTCATCTGTTGTTTATCCTTTCTGTGGGAACAGCCCAGCCTTGTGATTTCAGTACCAGTCTGCACTGATAACAACAGTTTAAACGTAGTCTGGGAGTATTGTCTAGCTCCAGAAAAAGTTTTTTAAATTCTCTAGAAGTCCCTGATACAAGTGAGATTATTGTGTCTAAAATATTTAAATTCACAGAATTCTCTCCAGCATAGACAAGGAGGACCAGCTGTAGCATTTTCTTTGTGCGTGTGTGCATCATTAGGGAATTTATTGAGATTTCCACATTCTAAGACCTCTCAACATCCATCAGGTGGTTTTAAAACTTTCCTATTCACCTGAGATGAGTTTCATGCTGCGACCACAAGGTGAAAGTTTTTGAACAGCTGTGTTAATTTTGGCCCCATGTGAAACGACGCCAACTTTTCCTTGCCACAGGAAATTGCCAAATAAAATAATGGAGAGGAAATGAACTACTCTTTGAGTTTCTGGGACAATATTCTGAAGAAACGTAGTAATTCCAAACAAAAAGTATTTTTTGAAAAACATCCCTCTAGATGTAAGTTGATATTCTTTGTTTATATCCCATAGGGCAATCTTAGTAGCAAGCTGACTCCTCACTTGAAGAAAATATATTAAAAAATACAGTAAAATATCTTTCAACTAGAGGTCAGAGAAAGAGCAAGAGCAATCAGATGGTTTTAAGAGATTTGGATACTACTGTGATCAAAAACATAAAACTTCTCTAATTTCTCTGTGAGGGAAGTATTTAGTTGTAGGGGCATTCTTTAGCCTTCTGTTTTGTTTTGCTTCAAGATTGTGAAGGTTTTGATACTTAGAATAGTGCAATATATTAAAATCACAGCAACCTTTCAGATGTCAAATAATCTATCTTTATAATTTAGAAATACATTACACTTTTCGCTGCATTTTGACAGTTCCACATGTATCTCGTAGCAAAATAAGTGCTAACTCTTCACTTGTTGCTATCACATTTATGCTATTGAGAAATGGACTTTTCTAAATGTGGGTATGTACCAGTTTACAAGTGTTAAATATTAACTCGTATTTCCCATCTTTCAACAACACGGAATGGTTTTTCAAAGCTTGTCAGTGTTCAGCTGCTACCAGTGAAAAGGCCTCAATTCTTATATTTTTGTTGAATGCAGGTAGAAGATCTTGAATCTTGAAATGCCATGAGATCTAATCTATCTAAACAGAATTCTGATTCCTTTTCCATCCTCTTTGGTCATCTCACTTTGACTAATCACACCTATGTAAGATTACGGGCTCAGAGGACTAGAACAGATCCTGTTTGAGGTGATCTGGTTTTTCACCTGGCCCAAAACAAAAATGAAGTGCCCTTACATCTTTAGCAACACATCACACACACACACACACACACACACACACACACACACATATATATACGTATATATAAAAATTTTTTTTTTTTTAATAAAGAACCTCTCTAAGCACTCTTCTGAGATGCTTTCTTTTTCTTACTCTTGTAAACTTTTCTTTACATCTGATCTGAATCTTTCTTACTTCATCTTAAGCTCATTGTTTTAAGACCTTTTACTTTCACAGTCTTTCTTCCACTGGACTAAAAGCACTTCGGGCTTTCCTCTGTAGTCTTTCTATTTCAGGTCGCTCATTGGACTTGGTTGAACTTCTACGGCCTCTTTCTACCACTCTTTTGAAATACAGGACCTAAAACTATCCAACTTCTGCAGCTTGAGGCCATTCTCATCCTGAGCAAGATGAGCAAATTGTTTTCCATCTCCTGGATTTTCATCCTATTCATATATTCCTGTGCAATTTTTGGTGTAGTTTATAAATGTGGTGGGTTTGCAGCTGCATGGTACTGATTCATACTCACCTTTTAAAATATTACAAACCCCAGACCCTGTTCTATAATTGTTGCCTGGACAGCTGTTCTCCTTCCTGTATTTGTGTGGTTGAGTAGACTTTTCTGTATAAATCTGTGTACTTTTGCCTGGTAAATAGCATTCTGGTTTTTCAGGCCATTTCTTTGCTTTGTCAGGATTATTTTGAGCTCTTACCATCCTTCCGACTTTGTTTTGTCCTGAGGTTTAATAAATACTCTAGTTCATCATCCAGATTACTAGTGGAGATAGGAAAATATCAAATAATACTGGATCCAGGACAAAACCCTGCAAAACTGCATTTGATATGTCTTTCCCCAACCACTGTAAGCCATCAATAAATGCTGTTTTCAGGATTTTTTTTCTCCCCAGTTTCACCTCCAGTATATAATACTGTATTTGAAGTGCTACTTCTCTAGCTTGTTGGAAACTGAGATAGTGTTGGAACTCAATGAAAATCAGGATATACCTTTAGTACTGCTTCTCCATTCTAGCATCTCTTGTGCTATGGGATGCTTTCAGAGTTCTTGAGAAATACTGCTGTCTGCTGTTATTTCTGTAATTTCTTCAAAGTTCATTATTTGTTCCTGTATTTTTCCAGGAATTGACGTTGAGCTGACTGATACAGAGTAACAGGTGAGGTCCCAGAGTGGAGCTGGAGGTTCTCTGGGAGCTGCCTAGCCTGGTGCTTCCATGCCAGTGTGCTGTGTGGGGCTGCAGCTGGGTCAGAAGGAAGCCAGACCTGATGGGTGCTTTGGGGAGCTGTTTCCAGGAGGCACGTGTGCCTGAAAACTTTAGTTGTTGCTGGTTCAGCCGCGTTGTTCAATGAACAGTAAAGTAGTTTTTATATGGATTTGTGTCTTAGGGGTGTTCTCCACAGTATAACAAAGATTGTCTTGCTTCTCCCTCTTCTTTTCCCTGGTGCTGTCTCTTCCAAGCAATGCCTGCAGTGCTGGAACTGTCAAATTTTCAGCTTTTGAGCATTGAGTGCATCATCTGATGGTTTTGGAAGCAGTATGTACCAATCTGACCTTACCTTCCTGCCTTGCCTGTCTGGCCAGAATGTTCCTGCTGATAGTTCACCAGGCTTGGCTCCTGCTGCGGCTTCCTGTCAGTGAGGCAGTAATTACTTTCCTTATGTGGTAATTGTTGAAAAACATTGTTATAAATTCCTTTAGCCTTTCACCTGCCCTGGGTGAAGTGGACTGGTAAGACCTGCAGTTAATGTCTATGGTTAGATAGTTTGACTGGAGAAACGTTATTGCCCCAGCTTTAAAATGGCAAGTAAATGATTTGAGAATCGTTAATCAGGGTTAAGGCTGCCATCAGTCAGCATCTGAGGCCATTGCTTGCAGTTCTGTGCACACATTTGAAACCCAGGAGGTGCAAAAGTAGTTCATGTTTCAGGGTGCATTGGACCTGCTTGGGGTTATGGCTCAGCTTTGAACAGGAGCTCTAACATGCTGTCCCTCAGGCTGATGTGAAGAACTGTAAGGAGCAAAGCACAAAGAATGAAGTCTATCAGACTGTGTCCTTGCTAAGGAAGACATTGTGGTTTAGGGTAAGATTGGTGACCACTGTTGGCTCCATGCAGACCCAGTGCTTGGTTCCTTCACCAGCTGTGCACAGATGTTAGCAGAGGTTCTTGTCCCAGGCCTCTGCAGAGAACTGGAACCAGCTCTTCTGAGCCAGGAGGCTGCTGGCTGCCTTCAGGTCCCTAACCAGAGGTTGTGCGCCCTGTTCCCACTCGACACGGGAGGGAAGGGTCCATGGCTGCCTCAGGTCCAGAGGATCCCTGTGGTGTGTGGCGGCAGGAACTGTGGCAGCCTGCTGTCGATAATCCTCGGGTCTGTCAGTGCAGCTGTCATTAGCACCCCGAGTGGCACGTGGGGCTCATAAAGCAAATGAGAGAATCCATTTGCGGGATGCAGCGAGCCACATGAAAGGAGCCATTTGCTGAGTCATCTATAACAAGGCAGCATGAGAGGGCAGCCTAACCCAGCCGCTGTTACACTGACTTCTTTTGCTAGCCCTAGAGGGCAGAGTTAAATTTATAGGGTGGGGTTAGTATGTGCTGTAAATGTTCCTCCTTTAAATGTGTTTCTCATTTTAAATATAAATATTAAAGTCCTACTGAAGTCTAAATGTGAGTGCATTTGACATTCAAGAAAGGGATACTAGGCAGTGCTGTTTAAATCTTAGTTTAGTTCAGTTTCTGGGCAATGGGTTAATCTTTTCTCAGAAGCTATTTATCTGAAAACTTGCTCTGGTATAAATATGTTTCCTTCTAATTTAATGTTAGATCTTTAGTATCTCATTTTAAGAATTAAGCATGTTGAAATAGCATTTGTACCAGATGAATTTGACAAATTGAATTACTAGATCAAAATAAACATGTTTAAAAGTTTCTACAGGAAGTTTGCAGAGAAGTAATTGCATTAAAAACAATAAATGAAGCAAAGTATGTAGTACATACACTGCTCCTAAGTTTTCCTTTTCCTTCATTTTTTTTTTCTTTAACAACATTAATACTTAAATTGTCCGAATTAGGCTTTAAAATTTATGCTTTAGCTAGTAAAATCTGGCTCGTCTGGCATTCCTTCATTTTGCTGCTTAGTAATTGTCTCAAGACAGGTTTTGCTAAGCCAGTGTTAACAGACGAGCATATTCTTTAGCAGCCAGAGCTTTGAAGTTGCAAAGTATTAATAAGGGAAAGAAAAAAATTGTAGACAGATGCAAAAGATGCAGTAGTTGGTGACTTTTGTCAGCCAAAGAATTTCTTTTGTCTCTGGGGTTGGAGCAAGTTTTTGGTTGTGTTGTTTTGGTTTTATTTTTCTTCCCTTTTTGATCCCTGTTGAGAGGACCTTCATGTTTGAAATTTCAAATTTTCCAATTTATGTGTTTTATGCATGTCTGTGTTTGCTTATGCTGCTCTTTCTTCCCTTTGACTTCCACATTTTCTTTTCCTCTGGCAAATTTGAACTTGCTTCAGCTTAGGACAGCTGGGGCAAAATGAATCCCCACGAATAAAATTATAACAAGAAGAGCAAAGTCTGTGAATGATCCTTTGCTGTTTCCTGAGTCATTCCAGTCTCATTAATCAGCGCTGGTGCTGTGGAGGCTTGTGGTGTGTTATGTCGCCAGCACAGCAGCTTCTCCGTCCCTTTCCCCCACCCCCTGCGTGCCTACACAGTGGGGAAAACTAGAGAGGGAAGCCATCAATCTTCCCTGTCCTACATGTCAGCAGTGATTCTCCTGTTGGCTTCCTGCTCTCTGTGTCGTGCCCACCACCTGCGTTTAGAATTAGCTCTGATGCTGCGGATCTCACTTGGCTCTTCACCTGTTCTGCCCCAAGTAAATGGCTGTAAAGTAAAGCAGAGCAGCTAAATGCTATAGCATGTGAATAGTAACCACTGCTGTGGCTCGGGGGGTGATTTCTGTTGCAGCTGCTCTGGTAATACTGTCATAATTTCCTGTAATGTTGTGGGGTTTGGGTCTAAAATCTCTTGCTTGTTTCAGCCCAGGGTGAGCTTGTGAGTCAGCTGGGTTCTTTTATTATTTAGAAATTAAAATATTTATAGGATATATTATAGATGGAGACATAAGCCCATCTCCCATCTGTTCGGTTGCTGGGATAGAGTCATGAACAAAGTCCAGAGGAACTAGTTAGTCCGAAGCTTTGTCCTTACCTCCAGTCACTCCAAGCATATAATTAGCAAAAGCCTCCTTGGAATTTGATTTTGAAAATGTGTCTGTCTCCCCTATGACTGGGTAGATTGAGAAGCTGACAGGCACCGCCTCTGTACTTCTAGGGCAGGATTGATGTGATCATTTAATGGTTTCTTGTGTTAAACAATAGGTCTTAACTGGACCCTAACCAGCCACATTTTTATGTATACTTTTATGTAATTTTATAGCATGCCTATGCCAAAATAAAAGGAGAAAACAATCCTGAGAATTGTTTGTCTACTGGCAGCTTTCTTCTGCCTCCTTGAATGGGTGCTACGTTTCTCTGTTTTTAAAACCCAAAAGATATGAAAGCATAGGCCTAAGGTTACCTTATAATTGTAGCTTGTCTGCTGTCATTTCAAGTGTGTGATGGCAATACTTATGTGGAGTTGAAAGAAGAGAGATTCCGAAAATTTAAGTCTTGTGAATTCTTTCACTTCATTTTATTTCTGTAACTCTTTGTAAAGGGAGAACTGTTTTATGACTGATTTTACTACTCATTTGAGAAGCAGTTTTCTCTTGACTGTACCAGGTAAATATGTGTATTCAACAGGTAAATTCTTGTGTTCAGCATTCCCAGAATTCATAAAGCTAAACATGAAATGTATAACCAGGATACCAAGAATTGGCTCTAACATGGGCTGCTTGGATCTGCATGGATCTTTTCCTTTATCAGCTTTGGTGTGTTTTCCAGTTCTGGCACATTTTCTTAATGAGAGGGAATGATTGTGGTTTCAACTGCTGAATTGAGGCCTTGACAGTTGTAGCTCTCCTTCCTACCAATATGGCATATAGAGAAGAGCTCTGCTTTGGTCCAAGAGAGCAGCACTGGGTTTTTAGAAGCTGTCATCTTTCCTCTTCTGCGTTGAAAATGGATATAGCCATGCTGCAGGATGGCAGGACTAGACTTTAGCCATCCTACTCTGGGGTAAAAATGTAATGCTTATTTCTGATTTTATGAGAACACTTGGATGTTGATAATTTTTCAGTATAAGGAGTGGCAGTTCTTTATCTCATCACAAAAGGGAAGTTAGCTAAGAGAACACCTGAATCTTAGTGGGTTTGGGGCCAAGCTTCATTCGGTAATGCGACTGAGAAATGCACTGTGGTGTTTAGAATTGCCATGCAGAGCTCTTTTAGAGAGAAAGCAAATAGTAGATGCTAAGTTATCTGTCGGATACTGCACTCTTAACAGAAGTGAGGATTAACATGCAGCACTACTGGTGTAGGTGCACACACCACACAGAGTTAAACATACGAACAGCAGGCTCACACTGTGCTTACTACAGATGTCTGAATGAGTGAGTGCCTGTGGGCTGGAGCTGCATGTCTTGTGGCTTTCACTCTGCTCCATTGGGAAGTCTTCACTCCTTTTGTTTTTATCCTTTTCCAACTCCAGTACTTCGGAGCACACAGCTCCCATCCCCTGACCTAACAGCTCCATTGAAGTGCATTCCAGCCCCATGATTTCATGGTACCAGGCAGAAGTCCCCTGCCACGCTGCTATGCTGCCCGCTGCTTCTCACGGAGTGAACAAACAGGGAACATAAACTCTCTCCAAAGGAGCAATGTTCTCTGTATATTTTTAGTGCAAGAAATCCAAGATTCATTTGAGGGTGTTTTGTGAGGGCTTTTTTTAATATAGACTTCTGTTAACACAATGGAATATTTCATGCCACCCTATTTGCTGTAACTCCTCGTGCTTTAGGTTGTTAAATGGAATCAAAGGAGTTAAAGATGAAAGACTTCTAGTCAACTGGTCCCTCAGCTGGGAGCCACTATGGGTTTGTTCTTTGTAATGGGTTTGGTAATGCTTTACTCAGGTTCAGCCTAGCTCAGTTTTCATTATTGGATTTACTTATTTCTGTGAATTCTGTACTTCAGGTTAAGTAATTGCTGAGCTTAGACTGAATATAATACTGCTACTGTTTGTTTCTAATGTTTAACTTGCTATTTATTGCCCTTCTACTGAACAAACCTTTTGTAAGTATTTGTTTACCATTTGAACATACAAAGCACCATTAAAGATGTCATGCTTGCCTTCACAGGTATTCTCTTTAATGGATAGAGAACTTGGTTCTTTCTTTATATGAAACTGTGTCCATTTTACATTGTACATTGTGTGTTTTCTTTTCAACATGTAGTGTGTCACCAGATGCTAAGTTACGTAGTATTACAACAAACCTGCCTTTCATTAGCTCATTGTTAGCCTTTGAATATTTGGAGTTAGTACAATATTTAAACATACAGTTTATGCTGAGACACTGATGTCTTGCATTTTCTTGTTGAAAGATGTTCTCAAACTGGCTGTTTAAATGTCGCTATTGCATTTTTATGTATTGAGTGTATTATACTCATATTAAGGGACACAATTTTGCCAATATGTCCAATATGTTCATAGTAACATAATCTACAGACTGGACAGTGATCTGAGAAGTTGAAAATGCAGATAATGAACATGTTATGGGAAACATACGAAGCAAGGACTGCCGCTGCAAGGGAACCAAGTCTGCCTGACCTGGAGCGCAGCAAAGTCTCTAGACAGAACTGTTCTCCACAGGCTCAGGGTGTCAGCACTTTTTGGGTCAAGCTATTGGCACATGAGCTGATCAGTGCTGACTGCACAGAAATTCCTGCTTTCTGGTGTAGCACACGGTTACCCCACGGGGTAGAGCTGCTCCTGCACTGTGGTAACACCAGCTTCAGGGTCCCAGGGAAAAGAAGCTGAAACATAAGGAGACATTTCAGGTGATGCTGTCTTTTACTAGACAGAAGTTGGAAGATGTGCGAGTTTCTGCATTATGTTTTAACTTGGTCATCCTAACATACTTTAATTGATGTGAGTCCATAGTGGATTTCTGGCACACGATAAAATTTCTTAGCTTTTATAACTGTGCAGGTAGAAAACATATTTTATATAAAGTCACTGGAGTCAAGGCAGTAATAGCTTAATTAGTAATAGTAGTAATAACCTTAACGTGACATTCTCTGTGCCTTCTTACTTGACATACAGTAAGAGCTGTATGTCTTGACATACAGTAAGAGCTGCATATCAAGAGCTGCATGTAAGAGCTCTTTGAGGAAGCGCGGGGTGTAAAGCACAAGTGGAGGAAGAAAAGAATACAGGAGGGATGAAATTGTCTGACAAGAAAATAGAGAGTAAGGCTGTAAGAAGTATGGCCTGTGAAGAAGAGTGTTGTTAAACGGGCATATAAATGGGCACTAGAAAGCAAGCACTACTGTGGGGAGAAAGAATTGTGGGAAGGAGTGTCAGGATTCAAACTTAGTGAGGGGAGACATGGACATGAGAAAAGGTTGTGTGCTCTGACAACCAACCAGCTGTTCTGGGATCCCTGTAAGGGTGGAACACCATGTTAGTGGTCAGCTATTTTCTTCCTGACTTCTTATTGTCTTGGTTAAGGAACATAGGAAATAAAAGACAAATGTTATGCCTATAAAGTACCTGTTGCGTTGCCTAGCAGCTGCTCTAGGCCTGTACTAATAGAAGTACAGCTCTGAAGTCTAGTGAATCCCAAGTTTCTATAAGACTTCATCTAATTTATGCACGTTGGAATGTTGAATGCCTTGTTGTGTAGGAGAGCACGTGGCCCTTTTCAGTGTTAACAGGAAGCTGGCTGCAGTCCTAGGGCAGATAGTAGCTTAGTGGGAGGTGAGTAGATTCTGTGAGTGGTGAGAAATGCTGTGATGTAGGTTCCTAGGAAAACAAGGAATCAAATGCCGGGGGGGGAGAGATTGGGTATCATAACTCCATTTTTGTGTAATGGGGAAAAGAGGTACATGGGTGGTCGAGGACTGGAGCACAAGGACTGGAAGCTGGAACTGCTGTTGGAAGAAGTTGTGTGCTTTTCATTGCAGTGGCTACCTTGAAGCTCCTGTGCTGGAGGTTCTCCAAGAGCACTTTGAAACTGATTCAAGAATATACCAGAAGTCAAGAAGATATTTGGGATGGGGTGAAGGGGTTGCCATCAAGACTTAAATGTGTAGGCATTTATGCGAGCAGGAGAAATTAGCATGGCAGCTAGCCCAAAGCTTCTCTTGTCTGTCAGCACAAACACTTAAACACTGGGTAAGAAAATTGTCTTGATGTGAAAAACAGGCTTACTTAAAAGCAAAGAGAATTTTTCAGCAAATTTTAAAAGAAATAGTATAGGCTTTTCTGAGCAATAGATCATGCTTAAAAATAAAGAAGTCCTATTCCACTTGGAAACACTTTCTCACTAATTTTTCTTAAGTCTGAGTCAAAATGAATTAAGTCAATTCTAAGTCCTTTTTTTAATAGTTAAAAATAATGGTACTTGGCCTTGACTTTTACTGCCATTTTGTGTGGTTTAATAGTTGTATGACTTTTTTTTCTCCCACACACATTTGTAAGAGATTCACAGAAAAGAAAACAGACTACATCAGTAAATAAATTCTTCCTGCTAAGTTATAGATGTCGCTCATAAAAGTTAGCAGGAAAAAAACCATGTAGCCACAGGCATAATGAAGTTGATGATCCTGCCACACAAGTGAGTCTGAGGATTTGTATTGTACAGCTTGCTGAGGTGGGGGGACCCTCATTTATAAGCTGAGCAGTCTTGCATGCTCTTGCAACTTGGCATGCAACAAGCATTTTCACATAAAACATCGCTGAGCTACTTCTGAATATGGTGGAATTCTTTGGGAAGGTCGGGGAGGTAATTGATCATATGCTGACAGCTTGGAGCTCTGAGAAAATGGTCAGATGGAGGGCTGGGATGCAGGAAAACAAACTTTCTAAGATGGTAACTGACACTTAGCCAAGCTATACATGTTTCAAGCTTTTTAATCTTTGCTCGCAACCTCAGCTTCTTAGTCTTTTTTTATTTTTGCTGTTTCTATGTGAACTCTTTTCCAATGTTGACATTTTACTGGTCCTGATGCATGGACAGTATTCCGGGTGTGATCTTGAGCTATAGCCGTATTTCTTTGTAGAGCTCTTTTAGAAATTCTGTTGCTGCCAAAATGGGTAGTTTCAGAACTTTGATGATCTCTTTCCTTATTCTTTGACCTTTGGGTCAAGAAGTAGATTTCTTTCAGGAACTGCTCAAAATGTTCTTTGCAGCTAGAAAAATAAGACTTCAATGTTCATGGGAGTTAAGATGACAATCTCCTGAGACATGGCATGAGTTTACAACAAAAATGTTTGAATTTCTCTACACTGTGACCCTAAGTATCTATATCAGAGTAGATATAGAAACTGAAGTGTGGATATAGAAACTAAAGAGAAACATACAGGTTTGGTGCAAAAGAAGATGAAAGAATCTACCACTTGGTTTCTGAGACCGGCTTTTCACCAGTCTTGTTTACAGCTGTATTTTTTTGCATATGCAGTCTGACAGCTTAAAATTATGGTAGTTGTCAGTCTCTCTGCTGTGAGAGCGAGTATTTTAACTGATTTACTACAATTATCAGTTCTGAGGTAATTCATGCATTAATACACTGACAGGAGGGGAGAAGAGACAGGCATAAATGAGGCTTTTTTAATGACTTTAAAATATAAAAGAATCTGTCAAAAAAAGAAATGTGTGTTAATTTTGCCAATGCTTTGTCACAGAATAAGGTTGTGGATCGGATTTTCTCTGGTATCCAGCCAACTGGGACCCCTCATCTGGGTAACTACCTTGGAGCCATTCAGAACTGGGTGAATCTGCAGGAGAAGTGCGGCTCAGTGCTCTATAGCATTATGGACTTGCACTCTCTCACCATGCCCAAGGAGCCAGCTGTCCTGCGCCAGAACATCCTGGACACCACTGCTGCCATCCTTGCTTGTGGGATTGACCCAAACAAGTGTTTCCTGTTCCGGCAGTCGCTGGTGAGTGCTCCTGTTACGTTAGATTTGTTTCTTATTAAGTGCCTTTCCACACATCTTAATGAATGAGTGTAGCAGTGCTGAACTCCTTTATCATCTTTGTGTTGGTGGTCCTAGAAAATGTTAGCAGTGTTGGATTTTAAACTTACCCGTTACTGCTGTTTTGAAATTCTGAAGGCTGAAACTATGACAGAGAAGCCCATTTAGGGATAAGTAGACTGTAAATTTCTGAAGCAGAGCTAGAAGTTTGTGCATGATATTGATGCCTTGTAGAGGCTGACCTGGAACAGAGACTAGACAGAGTGAAAGGATAAAGGGTAGGTGTTTATTGAAAGGCCTTCACAGGGCACACCTTGGGCAGTGCAGGAGTCTCGCAGAGACTGCACCCAGGATGGACACAGTCACACGTCTTTCGGACAGATATATGTTTTGTCTATTTGCATATCAGAGGTTAATTGTCTACTTACAGCTTCAGGTAGTGGAGTCCCATTCGCTTAGTTTGCGCCCCCACAACTCACTTTTGTTTACATTTCTCGGGGCCTGAGACAGTGAGGTGTCCTTGATTCTCAGGCCTAGAGAGGAATTGTTGTGTCTGACAAAAATGGGAAAAGCAGCAGCTAACACTCTATATGGAGTTTAGAGTTATACAATAAAGAATTGCAGGATTACAAATGTATGAAAATATAAAAGCTAAAATCCTAAGGCATCAATATGAGTAAAATACTTCAAGGACCTCTTAGAAGACCACTAATTTGGCTCTGTAAGTCTCACTTTAGTCACAAAAGGTTAACTCATAAATGAATAAACATGGCCTGTGTAACCATAAAGGTAAGGAAAACATTTCTATGCTTTTGTATCAGCTCTTGCCACTTATTCTGCCAGCTGCACAGTAATCACAACAGGTGATTAACATGGTATGTTTTGTATCAGTTCCACCATGATCATCAGGGGGTTACATCTTCTCTGGGATTTATTTTCCCTTCTTTACTATAACCTCCTTTTCATATGCATGTTTTTCCATCTGATCTGATAATTCATATGTAAACCGTGTGCTTCTCTTGACCACCCCAAGGGGTACTGGGCTTATCTTCCCATTTGGCATATAGCTATCACATGTTGTATTTTCCTGGAACACAACTTAGTTTCTTGCTCAATGAACTTTCTGTTACTGACTCTAAATTGGCAAACTTCTGTAATTTCCCACAGAGACCGATGTGTCTTCTGCTCTTGAGAAGACACCCATAAGTCGGTGTCTACCTTGCAACAGAACTGCAAAGGTGATGTGCACACAGGATCCGAACTTTATCAGTGCAAGATGAAATGGTATTGCATTCTCCCTTTCATCACGATTCTTTACAGGCAGAGTTTCCTGGGGTTGTTAAACTGCAAATGGCAATCATAGCTCTATATCCCTGGTGAATAATGAATTGATGAAGACAGATATACTTCCTGCTTCACTTTTCCTCTGTATTAAAAAACCAGTCTAAATAGATGAGCTCAGAATTCTAGTGGAAATATGTTTAAATACATTTACCCGGTTTTTCTTTCAAATCTGTTTATCATTTTAAATATGTTACCAGCTTATGTTTTAATTTTGCTCTGCTCTGACTTGTCAGCCTCAAAATGATGAAGTCGTTAACTAGAATAATCACAAGGTGAGTTACAAGCCAATGATGCTGTAAAAACTAGTCTGGAGGGAGTTTTTTTCTTGTTTTCAAGCATCTGAAAAATTCAATTAGTTAAAACACAGGATCAGTGACTAGATAAACACAGAGGACTCTTCAGCACGAAGGAAAAATGCTTTGGAGGTTATGGTTAGAGAGGAATAAAGTGAAAGTTTGTAAAACTGCAAGTGAAATGGAGAAATTGTTTTATCGGCTGAAGAATGTGAACTGACAAGTATCAAAGCAAGTTAATACCTGGAAGATTCAACACAAGCAAAACAATGGTGCATTTCACAAAATCCACAATTGGGCTACAAAACCCCTTGACAACAGGATACAGTGCATGCTGAAATTTATATGAATTCAGAAGAGGACTTGACAAATTAATCTGGAAAATTGCTTTGGGACTGTTGCGTATCTGAGGCGTCACCTCTGCAGGAAGTGGTGAAACCACAGATGGGAGAGTATCCATGCTTTTCTGCACTTACATTCTTTTTTTTTTGTTGGTTGCTGTCAGAGATGGATATTTGATCTGTTCCAGTGTTGCTTTTCTTATGTTCCTACTGGTCTAAAAGCTAAACTAGTGCTGTTCCAGGTCTTGCTAAAACCAACACTCAGGCTTCCCTTGAAGCCAGCAGATTATCAGTGGGGATCTTACATTGCACTCAGCCACAGAAAGTATGTTGTATCTTTTACAATATAATAATGCAGAGATTGAATCTTTGAACCCCCAAAGAGAAAGTGTCAGATCAGGAAATGATGGCTCTGTGTGCGGTGCTTCTACAGTACCGATACAGTCCGTAACCAATGAAAACCTGAGACAGCTAGATTTGAACATGTTCAGCTTTATCAAATGAAAGTTTCCACCAAATATTATTGTAATTGTCTTTACAGTGGTTAGGCTGGCCTCTGTTAAATAGACTGCCTTTTTACCTTAATTTTTCTGTGTGTCCTTATCTATCCACACATAATGGTCATTGTTCTTATTAAATCTAAACCATTAGCTTAAATGTTTGAGCCATGTCTGATGTCTTGAATGTTATTCTTACCAATGCGTACCACACAAGTATCGATACAACTTTCAGAAGTGGCTGATTCTAGCATATTTTTGAAAGCTCATTGTCACACCGCAATCAGAACTATTACAGTTGTTTGTGAGTACAGACTGTTTCAGCACTGGTTCAGGCTGAAGTGGTTTGTCAGCTTCCTCAATCCAAGTCTATTCAAGCCATGTGAAGTGGTCAGGTATACCCAGAGATGCACTGTGATCTGTTACATTTACATAGGCAGCACCAGATGTTTCTCTGGAAGCAATTAAAAGGAGTATCTGCGTGTAGCTCTTGATGTGAGGAAAGGAGACAGGAACCTTGCTAATGTGATTATTGTTTTAGTATGATAATGAAATAGTACGTTATGGAATGTCATAATATAGAGATGATTGTTCCTTAAAATGAAGGTGTAAGATGGATTGCAGCTATTGCTAATCAAGAAAGTTTATTGCTTGATTTTGATTGGAAATTTCTCAGATTTCAAAAAAAAGGAGCTGGCCTCCTTTTCAGCCACTGTAGCAGTCTCCAAGGGTGGTCTAAAAAAGCCCCACTTTTGTTTACAAACATTTGGCTGAGGTGTAAAGCAAAGTGACCAAAACTGATTGTATACTGAAATAGGGTGTGTACTTCCAGAGGTCAGCAGGCAAGCAGTGAAAATCCAGCCACAAATAGAGAACTGGATTAGGTATTTAGTTATGGACAGAGTAGGTTTTTTCAATAGCAAACTGCTAAATGAGAGAATTCTCAGTAGCTTAGCATGCTGTAATTACTATTGTATTTTGAGTTCTATCTAGAAAATTACCAAATCTGTAGATCACAGAAATGTTTCTTTAATTACTTCTGAATGACATTTCTGTTCATTTTTTAAAATAAACATCATGCAACAAAGTTATTATCTAAGAACTTTTAGTTTTAATCACCAAAAGCCACCACAACTAATGACTTTTTCTGTACCCTGATTCTGTAGCAGTAAAGGCAGGATGAAATTCTTGCACTACAGAAGTATGCTAGCAATGGTAAACCCCACTAAGGGAATTGCTCATGCAGTCATTCATGTAAATGCTGCTGTGTCTTCTCACTTTCTCTGGATTACACTGGGCAAGAGTGGTCTAGAATTGCTGAAAAGGGGATTTTTTTGTTCTTTGTTTGTTTGTTTGGCTTACTCTTTCTGTATTTTGCTGCTTGTGTTGCTTCTCTGGAATATGTTTGCCATATGTCAGAAAAAATAATGCTACTTGGTTTCTCAAAAGGCCTGTGCCTTTTGGTGAGGGTTTCACTTAGTTTACTTACTTAGGCTTTTTTTCAAATCTCTAATCCAGAGATATCTGAAATACTTGCCTCCAAAGTTTTCATACACTTTATCGTCCTTTTCAATGTAAGCAAGAGGCAAAAGGCTGAGCAGTATTCATCACAGACTGACTGCTGGGAGAAAGTGTGGTGAGAACAGATACCTCTCATGCTTATACTAGATCCGAAAGGTGCTGCTATGATAAGGATACAGGTGAAGTTGATTCGGAATCCTGGAACAGATTTCAGTGATGGCCTTGCCTTCCAACTAAAATTAAATAAAAGTGTCAGAAATTTTGCATAGGCAGATTTTTATTCTGTTGTTTAGAGAGCATATGGCCTATGTTCTTACGTATTGGATATACAGCTAAATTACCTGTTAATGGAAAGTGCTAGTTGGATGAAAATTAGTTATACATGCTTCAGAATTTACCATTTATAGATTATATTGTTTTATAACATGTACAATCAGTAAGTTAATGGCTGGCTGTATATTTGGTCTTAATACATTGCAGTTCAACAAATACCTCCCCCACTTATATTGCCATATAAAAACTTGAATTCCAGCTTAGGGAAGTAGTGGCTGCAAAGAACAATTGATGATAACTTGAAAATATTTAGAAGCAAGAAGGATGGTGATGAATGGTTAGGGTAGTGTTTCGAACCACATTGTCTGTGAAGGGTTATAAACAAGCACATTTAATTAGAATATCTAGAAAAACAGCTGTGGTATATGTTGGACAGTAAAATGGCCTCCCTTTGAGAGAAGCTCTTTCATTACAGCTTGTTTAATTATATTTTCTCAAGTAGGAAGTTACAGAAAAGTGACAGTTTTAGTAAGAATAAAAATAAATGCATATTTCAAAATAGTGCATTTTTATTTGGAGTACAGCTGCAAGATGTATGAAACCCTCTTAGAGAAAATAATGTCATGATATGCTTTAAGTGGCTTCCTTTGCCTACCAGGCATAAAAAAGAAGCAATGGAATAATGACTTATACAACATATCGTGAGAGTATTAGAAGAAACAGAAAATATATTCCTTAAATTGTACCATAACTGATAAAAGTAACAGTCGTCTTTCATAAAACTTAGATCTTTTATTAAAACCAAAAAGGACTATGGAGGGGGGGTAAATAAGGAAGACCGTATGCAATCTGCACACATGGTAAACTTATATGGTATAACCCATTTTCTCTGATTCGTGGTGGGTACACTACACATTTCAGTTCTTACCCATAACCATCTTGTATCTCATCTGCTTCACAGTCAAAACAATATTAGAAACTGATTTTGCTTTTATGTGGTCTCAGACTGTTCTTCCTATCTGTCCACCTATCTATTGTAGTAGACACATGCTGAATGTCCCAAGGGAAACTAAAATTCCCTTGGAGTTGATTCAGCAGGCAGTGGTTGATACGCTGCATGAACACTTCTCTGAGGAGTCCTGTGAGTTTCTGGACAACATAATGTTCAGTTTCTGGGCGGAAAATTGCAGTTTTCATCCTTCTGGATAGGGTGATTTATTTTCTGAGTATAATCAGCTGCAGTATTCTTGCAGAGTGCCAGCAAATTGAAGCAGTAACTCTGGGAGGTGGGAATTTGCAAATTTGTCTTAGCCTTAACTCCAAAAGCCAAAATACAACAATATAAATGTGTGCACTGTTTCACTGCTGTTATTTTCCAGAAGTGTCCCTCTGCTTTGTTTTGTGGGCAGAGTTTGAATAGATTCACGCTACCCCTTGTCCAATTTTCAGAGGGGCTGAAAAGCTTCCATTGCATCATAGCTTATAAATTCATTAAAGTACATTAATTTAGCATGGTCCATTGAAAACTTCCTGTCATAAGAGGAAGTATACGACTGTTTAATTTAGAAAATTATTCTGCTTCTCTCATTCCTCTGTTTCCTCTCTCATGGACTGGGCTAGACATAACTAGAGCTCAGTGGGAAGGAAAGTCATGGTTCACTAGGATTTCTTTTTTTTTTTTCTTTTCTGCCTTAATTTACCTTGTTCGTCTCATACTATTATGTAGCTGTTATATTTTCCTCTCTTCACCAGTCTTCTGGACACACCAAACTAATTATTCAAACAGTATTGTGGGTTATACTAGGAGAATGTTTCTGAAAATAAGTTAATTTCATAAGGAATAAAGGAGAGGAAAGGGTACTTCGGCCAAATTACTGTAGTCTATTGGGGTTTATAACCAGTAAAGCTTGATTCCAGTAGGAATATAATTGGTCAGGTTCTTCAGAAAGGAGAGACAGATCTTATTTCTGTATGTTTTGGCCAAATATAAATAAGGATAAGTGACTAAATTGTTCCAAGGTAAAGGTGAAAGGTGTAGATACTGACAGATTTACCAACAATAACTGGATAACCACCCCCCAATTCAACACATTGCTTAACATGTTCTTTAAATCTGATATTGCCTTTGTAACTATAAATTTAATGTACCCAGTCAATTATTTCTTTGAACAGGAATTTGGGATACCGTGGCAAATTTTCTGTCATCAGAGTACTTGTACTGTGTGCATTTGATTCAAGAGCTGCCTTTTTTTTTTTTTGTCTTGTTTATGGCCCTTTTTTTCTTTAGCTGTGTATATACAGACACATCACTACGGATCTTGAAGATATTGTTTGCAACCTTAGACATTGATAAAACCTTGCCTTTTATTCCAGAAAAATGTGAGCATCATTTGCTTTTAAAAAAAGGCCTCTTGAATTTTGCAGAAGCTCTTACTGGTACTTCTAGAAGAGACAAAAGTCCTAAAAAAAGGTTTAATTTCTATTTAAATGTAGGACTTTCCCTTCTCTGTTCCAATTTCTTTTAGTACACAGCTATTCAAATTACCTCCTGAGACCTATTTGTTTGTACTCTACACTGTTAAAATTAAATCTTTGAAATTTACTGCCTCTTTAAAATGTAGGCCTTAATGAGGTTACTCTGCTGAGACAAAGCTGTTTCTACATGATAGATATGCAGCAAATTTGCAGTGCCTTACAGAGAAGGGCTATAGGTTGCAGCTTGAGGAAGTCCATCTTGAAAATAAAACACTGCATCTCTTTTAGCAGAAAGCCACTTCAGCTGCCAACACACAACTTTGTATTATAACCTCAGAAAGCTGAGGCCCAGTGTTGCTGATCTGCCTGCTTTCAGATCTGCTTCCAGTATTCATGCCTCTCCCACTGTTGTTCTTGAATCTCATGGCTCGCTGTCCTCCTCAGCTGTGTGTCTCATCATTAAAGGTCATCTAGAATTATTTGGACTAAAAGTAGCTACTGGTTTTCCATGTATATATATTATTGGCTGTGGCCAGGGAATAGCAGCAATAATTTGGTAAGGAATAGCTAGCATCAAGGACAAAAAAATAGATCTGCAGGAAGAAGCCCTGAGATTGTACTTCAACATGTAATGCTCCAGAGATGATTGAAGTATAAATTGTGACCTGAGTTCAGTAACTTCAAATGGCTGCACAAGTAAATAATTAAGAAGCTGTTTGTTTTTAAAAAGGGAGGAGCAGGGCACTCAAGTGAAGAAACAGAAATGTTTGTGCCTTTTAGATTACTGCTCATTATCATTTGGAAGTGGTCACCTCTGTTAAATGCATGTGCTTTAAAAAAATAAAAGGAATATGGCTATGCAGCCTTGGTCTTGTCAGGCACAAGGAAGGAATGTAAGTAGTTTGCTCTGGAAATAACTCTTTGATTACTGATTAGTAAGCCAGGTTGTGGGGGATGCTTAATGCAGTGGAGATTGAAGGAGGAAATGTGTCCTGGTAATAGCATAGAGATGACCGTCTCGACCCTTTGAGAAATGCTGATGGTTTTTACAGACTTGTATGAGATTAGGAAAGACAACTCTGTTAAGATGAGCAAGAGCACAGAGCAGGAAAAAAGAGAGAAACTTGATGTATTTACTGAGAAGAGCAAAGGGTATGATTTGGGCTGTCTAAAAAGGGGAGATCACTATATGGATCTGGTTAAGGTTTTTTGGAAAATTTTTGATGGGAAATAGTTGACGCTGTAAAAGGAAACAATAAATAGAGCACTTAAAAGACTGTTATTCCTGGAAATATTTTCAGAAGGGCTGCAATAAATATTTCCCAAGAAAATAATGTTTATATTGAAAACACGCTATTATATTATATTTTTTTCAGGACACAGAAGTAGCTGAAGTTGACCTGAAGGATTTCATTGATTAGATAGCTGATTTTCGGAATTACCAGTGATTGTGGCATTCTTGGAGTTTGGTTTGACATACAGTTCAGGAGTTGTCAGTGGTTGTTAGTTCTGTTAATTGGAGATGTAATTCTGATTTTCTACCATTTGTACTATTTTTATACTGACGTATGTGGAGGAGACGGCACTGCTGAGAAAATTATGTCTTCACTGGAAAAGAGTTAAGTTTATTATTATCTGTTCTCTTTTGAGAAGATGGGCAATTCCTGAAGTGCATCATAGCTCTGGAGAGTAGTTTGTTGTCAGATTTTAAAATACAAAACAAATTGAGTTCTTTACTGGTTAAAGTATACACAGAATAGCCTGAATTAATTGGAACTCTTTATACTTTTATTTCTTGAAATCCTAGTTAGATTACTGGGTACCCTCCTTTAAAAAAATAAATTAAAAAAGCAAGCAGAACACTTCTCTAACAGTCCCACTCTTTTTAAGGAAAATTGTGTGAAAAGTGATGCTTCTTTGACAAGGATTTTCCTTGTGATGGCACAATAAACACTGCCTAGCACAATAGGAATCAACTGAAAATCGTTTTGCAGATTTATGCAAATACGAGATGTCTCTTCTCTGTTTCCTTTCATTTCACTGTTGAAAGCCACACAGGCTGTAACGCTCGCTTTTTTTTGAATGGTACATTCAGCAGTCATGTTCCTCAGGGATTCTTGCTGGGAGCAGTTCTGGTCAACATATTCCTTCATGACCTGAAGAAGGTAGTGAACAGAAATTCACGGGCAATGCTAAGTCCTTACAGGTCGCCAAATGCTATGCCAAGGAAAGGAACTCCTAAAGAACTCATAAAACAAATGAGTCATAAGGGCAAATGAGGGGCCCTTATGGCCTCCTTAAAGGAGCTTTAAAACATCGAGGTAAAAGTATTCTAAACCTTCGTCACGCAATGCAGGAAAGAAAGTCCGGGAGTTATCATTTGCAGTTCTCTGAAATCATTGGCTCAGCAGAAGCGATTTTCAAAAAAGCCAGTGATATGTCCTCATCACCACATTACCAGAAAGGGTGTTGTGAATAAGACAGAGATGATGTTTTGTCACCATACAAAACCTTAGTGTGCCCATTTTTTGAATATTGGGTAAAGTTTTAGAGTCTACATCTCCAGAAGAAACTAATGAACCAGGTACGATACAAAAAAGATGAATTCATTCAACAGGGGACAGAGTAGCTGCCTTAAGAAGGAAAAATTCAGAAGTCAGGGCTGCTTCAGTTTGAAGAGGAGAAGGCTGAGGAGTATATGCAATTGAAGTTTACAAAATCAGAAAAACACTGAATAAGCTGGATGTGGAATTGTTCACCACACCCTATGATGTAAGAAACAGGTGGCATTCAAAACTAGTAAACAAACATGCATATGTTATTTCTTTATGCATCAGGTTTAAGCCTCTGGAGCTTGCTGCTGCATGTGGTTGTGAAGTGGGCAGTATCAGCTGGTTCAGAAAGGGATTAGACACATTCCTGGGGAACCTGGCTACATTACCAGAACTGGGCCAGGGATAGTACCTTCTGATATTCCCTAGTGCAGCAATTATGGATGCTGGAGAAGGACGAGGGGAAGATACTGTGGGAAGCAGTAGGCTCATGTGTTTGCCCCAAGTGCTACTCCTGGAAACAGGGCACGAGGCTGCATTGCCTTTGTTGTCATCTGGTACAGTTTTATTTCTTACATTCTTGTGTTTTGGTTGTTTAATGAAGACATTTGCTTGCAGTTTTAAATGGACCTGCAGCAAGAAGCTGGTGGAGTTTGTGTGGGAGAATGGCTTCTCCTGATTGTGATCCATGGGTATTGCTCAGTGAAAGGAAGAGTTGACTGAGCCTTGATTCTACTGGTGTCATACACATCATTACATCTTCCTCTGTCTTTGTATCAAATTTGTGCAATCAGTGTGATGGAACACTGTAGCTAAATGAGTAACATTTGAGTAGATGCACCATGACCAACCAAACGCAGCAATTACCTGCCCCTCTTGCCAAGTAAAACACAGTAGCTTAAACCATGATTTAGCCTGACAAATAGTTTGTGGTTTAAGCCTAGAACCTCCTGATTCACACACCAATACGCAGTCAGTTACTGCAATTTGGATGATGAATGCTAACTCATTAGCCTCCAGTACTGAATTTTATTCCAACTGAAATCTCTACCCTTTGGTACACTTTTACATATTTTGTCCCCATTTTATCAGGCTTTTTCTTCAGCATATTCACCTCTTTAGTCTTACTTAGGAAAGGACTGTGTATTTGAAGATGGGAAACAAGTATAACTGGGTAGGACCCAGAACTGTGTATTCAACCCAACAAATGCTGTTTAGGTCACTTGGTGTTTTGGTAACTGATGTAATGTCAAATCCACTGATCCAGTGAAACGCACGTGCAGTCTTGGCTGCGAAAGCAACATCTGACAGAGCTGAATCAATGACCGCATAGCTTTTAAAGAGGGTTCTTGTCAACACAAGTGCAGCAGAGCACCATCTCCTCTCCGTCCGTGACTAGAAGAAGGAAATGAGAAACCACTTTGAACCAGATGGTGATTCCTTCTAGATGAAATAGGAGTCTTGAGCTTAGTATTTTCCGTGAAGTTCATTTTACTTCGGGTATTTTGTTGCACTTTGTCTTGTGCACAGAAGATTTCAGGTCAAATAAGCATGAGGGAATTAATAAAAACCCTGAATCTGTGGGAAAGACAGAAAGAAAGGAAAGAATCAACCTGAAATATTTCATATTTCTAACCACTGAGCTGTAGTCTGGAGGTTGGATACTTCTACACATTCGTGACCAAAGTAGTCCAATGACTGCTAGTTAGGAAATTACTATATTTAAAATGTGACAACAAAGGAATTGCAATTAATAATCCTAGTAATTCTTACTTGTTAACAAACACTTTTTACTGCCTTCCGTCTGGGTTGTTATATCATGTTGCAGGCATGAAACTTTGAACATCTTTGAGACAGTTAGCATGCTCTTAAACATTCAAACCCGCCAATATTGCAAAGAGTGAATCAAGTATGTAAGCAAAGGAGCAGAATGTAGATCACCTTTTTCTTTTGATGGTTATCATCTATATAGCTAACTAAAAACACACAGAATGACAAGAAAGAAATTAAAGTAGAGCACATGCATCAGCAATGCTTGTCTCTTTTACTAATCCTAAAATGAATATTTGAAAGGCAAGAGCTGAAGAGGGTATGTAAAGAGGGTAAACATGGGCTCATCCAACATTGGTTGTTGACACAGTACATTTCTTGTCTCTGCCTCTAGAAAGTCTTCCTCTTAGCAGGAGGGCAGCAATCACTCTGACATCTTTCTGAAGCTATTAAAATTTCACTGTCACCACTATTTCCCCAGAATATTAAATAAAGTGTTTGTTCTATGAGCTTAAGTGGGATTTTTTATATCTTTTTAAACCACTCTTGTAGCAAACGATATGCAGAGGCCTGATTGTCTTACACTTGTAGGTCAGTATTGGTTTTGATAGGATTGCAGAGCCGAGGAGCAAATTAAGCCACTATTCAGGCTGTGCTGTTGTTGACTTCAGTTATTATTCCTGTTTTGCAGACAGGTCAGGTGCAGCTATAGCCTTGACAATCCTCACCTGGACCCTCCATGCACTTTCTGCCCAGTTCCCCAGAGATGCACTTCAGCTCAAGCCCCCTGTCTTCACCTGAACTACATCACTATGTCCCTGTGCTCAACCCTGTCCCTGCTGCCCCGGGTTTCTCACTGGTTCCCTGGATTTTCCTCAGGTGTGGCTAATTACCTTTCTGTGTCTGCTGGTCACCAGACTGTCACTGCCATCACCCTTGTCCTATCAGTGCATTGTCCTGGTCAGGGAGACAACTGTTCCTGCCTGGGTCAGGTCTGTTTGGAGCCACAGCCTTGTGGAGCAGCCCAGTTCTTCTCTTTCCCTGGCAGTTAGCTCGGGCTTCTGTGGAGTTTGCTGTGGTTAGTTTGCTGCCAGACACGCTGCAGTGCAGTGTGGCTCAGGCAAGGACTGGGGCAGTCTGGCCTGAGCTTAAATGGGATCCCTGGAGCTGTGGGTGGAAGGGATGGCTGTAAGGCTCAAGTGAGGCTGATGAGGGCAGTTAAGGCAGATCTGCAGAGGGGACTCTGATGGAGAAGAAATAAAGCTTGGGTAACTTACTGGCACTGGAAATGAGAAAAGCAAAGAGGTTTTTTAGCTATTAAAATATTATCTAAGTGTGTAGAGAGGCTGTGACACAGTGGCAAGCAGTTGGTTAGATTACATATGTATTCAACTCTGCTATTGCTAAAGCATTTTCTTTCTTGTTTAGAATATGAGTGAATAGGATCAAGAACCTTGCTACACTACTTTAGTGTAGAGCATTCAATCCTGGCAGTGTCCAAAACTTTCCATTAGCTTGTCACTTGACCTTACTGAAAAAGTAATATACAGAAATAAATGGTTTTCTGGTCTTTGATACTATTTTTTTCTTATTGACTTTGAGAAAATATGCATATAAAAGAAGAAGATTTAAATAGATTCTAACTTCATACTTTCAGGTTCCTGAGCACACAGAACTTGCCTGGATTCTTGGGTGCTTAACTAATGTGCCACGTCTGCTACGTTTGCCCCAGTGGAAGGTATGGACAGTTTGGTAAATTAAAAAAAATTTATGGGAATTGAGTAGAAATGTTGTCCTGGAATTACTTGTCATCTATGAAGTACCAACTGTACCTTGGTTATTCTTGCTTTAGGTTTGAGTAGTTCTGTAGTCCTGTGGTGGAAGGGGGAAAACATCTCTCTCCAGGTCTGCTCCTCTCAGTGAACGTTTTCCTGCTGGAAGCTACAGAATTGTGGTTTTGGCAGAGACTTGCAGAAACTGTACTAAATATGAGGTTTGTTTAGTGTTGTTAAACTGATCTTGCTAGAATGTTCAGTGTTATTTCAATGCTTATTTAATAATACAAAAGTAATGCAAGATATTGCAGTGGAAACCTTGAGCCTTGCTGATTAAAGAGTTCCATAAACAGCTTTTCTTTTTCCACTATAAAGAGTGGCTGCTCTGTAGATTTTATGGAAGAACGTTCAAAAGAGGCATATGTCTGGAGAGGAGTATAGAAATTATAAATACTAAAAATGTGCTGAGTGATATTGTATCTTAAATGTTTGCCTTTACAAGTTTCAAATGTTCATCTTCTTAATCTTGGTGGTGCATCAGCATGACTGCATCAACAGAGTTCTTGCATTTAATTTCCTTGTGTTTTATTTTGACATTTAGTAAGCAGAAAAAGAAAAAGACAGGAGAGAGAAGTATCTGAAAAAAGAAAAAAAAACCCAACCGCTTAAGAGCAGTTTGGCTTGCAGAGTTCAGAGCAGTCTTAAATACCTCCAGATGTTTTCTTTTTTTCCTGTTTTCGTTCTTAATTAAATAAAACCAGTAAAACTTAAATACAGCAACCAGTGTTAATGCATGGCATAGATTAAAGCAAACTTTTTCAAACCTAAGGTTCTAAAGTTAAGCTCTTAAATCCTGCTTTGGCTGGATTGACTCTCCAGACCTACAGATAGATGTTACAAGTGCTAGGCTTTGCAAATTAGGTTCCCTGAACCCTAGGCACTTAGAGATGTAGACAGAATACAGGATCTGTAGGAGAGTGTGAGAAAAATCTAAGTATATTAGAACAGTCTGAATGAAATAATTGAGATTTCAAGGGGTTAGTATATTTACTGCAAAAAATGAAACATAGGTATGCCATTGCTAGAACAGAATTAGTGTTTGTAGCCTGACTGTCTTGATCTAGATGGTCCATATCGTGGAGAAGTAGAGGACTTGAACAGATGAGGTGGGTTGTGGGGAGCAGTGTGAACTAATGGAGACAACACTGGACTCTGCCTCTGTAGTTCTGAGTTCTCCCAGCTGTCACTGGCTGTCCTGGTGACTGTGTGTGATCACTGTGTCTTGATCTCTAGCACAGATATTAATACCTTTTTGTATCTCCATTATGAAGTGTTTCAAAACTTTATTACTGAAGACGCTGTTTGAAAACTAGGGTTTATGCTTAATGTACAAGTGTAGTAACTCAGCCTGGTGGTTTTACATTTGAAGTCGTTTCCATTAATGAGGTTACAAATAGAAAACAAAAGAAGCCCTATGTTCCCTTCTCACTAGAATATCAGAACAGTGTAGGGAAATTCATGAACATAGGACATAAACCAGAATGTATGTATTCATAAGGAGTGGATTTTACATGACAGTCTTCTGTAGAGCTACATAATAAATTACTCAATTAGTCAGAATTCTAATTAATTAAAATCACAGACTCTGATGCCATTAGTCAAAAGTGTGATTCTTCTCTGTTTTTCTTTTTCAAACAGATGAAGCGTGCCAGCCAGAATAGCGAAGGAACTGTTGGTTTGTTGACTTACCCTGTGCTTCAAGCAGCAGATATTTTGCTGTACAAGTAAGAGGCAGAATGTGAGCCCATGGGCAATGTCTGTTCAGCTACATTGGAATGAATGTTTGTCAGGTCAACGTGCTAACTTATTAAGCAGAGGAGCTGGGTGTGATTAGATTAGAAGATTGGAAATGGATGTCAGACTCTCAAGCGGCTGGTTGAAATCTAGCAACTGACAGGGCTGTAAAGAGCAAAAGCTGGTCACGTGAGAATATTTAGGGAATTATAGCAGACTGATGTTTAATTATACGTATTACATGTTCACACAGATACACTTTTTTTTAAAAGTAGTTATGCTTTATTTTATGCAGTGTACTGTAGAGGTACTTAAACTGTCTATATGTAATATACCAATATTAGTGAGGGATTCTGTGTAGGCCAGTTCATACTGATGAAAAAAAGTAAGTTATTGACTGCAGCTTGTAGTACCTGGGCTAGTTCAATTTTCTCGGTGTTGTACTGTGAGCTGCAGTGGAAATAGCCCCTAGTGAGGGACTGGTGTCTCTGCATGCCTAAGCCTGTAGCCTAGCTGATAGAAATTGTACTGCATTGTCATGACTGGTTGTATTTCGTAATATGATTTAAACTGTCTCAGTAAGTAAATGTTAAAGACCATATATGAATTATTTTTATGCTCAGAGCATATGTACTTTGTGGCATTGGTCTGAAGGAAGTTGTGAGTGTTGGTTGGGACAGAGAAGTAATACAGGACTATGAGGACAAGGACTTCAGGTCAGAGTAACCAAGATTAACCAGTTGTGAATTCAGGAAAATGTATTTAGAGAAATTTCATGGTAAGTGATCATAGTAGGGAAAAAAAGGACTGTTAGAATACCAAGAGATGGTATTTCTAATTTACCAGAATTCTAACGAAAAATAATGGGAAGCAAGCAAAAGTCAGAATTAATCTGAATATTATAATGATTTTATTTGAAGTGAGTCCCATTTTATTGTTAAATATTTGAGTGATTTGAGTGTCAATTATTTCAGGGTGAAATTTAGAAAACTTCATCAGATATCATGTTGTTTTGATTGCGCTCAACCATGTCTGTCTCTTCCATCTCTAATAAGATCAGGTGTTACATCTCTCCTTAGTAAAGCCAGTGTGGTTTGTTGGCTACTATCTGTATTAACAGCAGGCTGTCCACACAAAGCACAAAACAAGGAAGTGAAAGAGAAACAATATCTCTTTGAAGAAATTTGACTTAGTATCTTTAATAAGAAATGTTTTAATGTAAACAAAATAATACAAGGAACAAGAATTAGGAAGAAATGGAAACACAGGAAGGGAACAGCAGTCATGAAGTAGAATTTAGAGCTGGAGGAGGGGGAGAAACAATACTAACTCAGATGAATCAAGGATCAAAGAGACAGGACAATGGACAGAAGGTAAGTACATGACAGAAAGGAGTAAAAATAGCACCAGAACAGAAATATTAAAAAAAAAACCAGCAAGGAAAAAGGCAAAGTGTTGTTCAGAGGCTTTTATAAAGATAATATGTTTTCTGTTTAGTGGCAAACTTTGTGAATATGGAACCATTTTAGCATATGGAAACATTTCTTTTGACCTGCTTAAAGTATATTGATTATGGTAACTGATTTTCTCTCAGTTATAGGGCACTGTGATTTGCTATTGACTACTGTAACTGTAGTTTTTACGTTGCCTTGCTGACTAGTTGGGAATAAAGGTGGACATTGAAATTGATTCCTGGATGTCAGCCCAGTAATTCAAAATCGGAAGGAAAGAGTACCGTGTTGATCTGAAATTTTCTGGGAACTTAAAAGATGCGTGAACTTCCTTACTTTGGAACGTGTCCAGTATTTGAGCCGAATACCCCATAAGCCTTAGGAAAAAAATCTGCTGGGGGATGGGAGAGTAATCAAAAGCTGGCAAGATTTCAAGTCTGCCTCATCTAAAAGAATCATACATTTTTAGCAAGTATGATTAACTGTGGGAAAGAATCACCAGGGGAACTAATGGATTCTTCACCTCCTCGTGTCCTCTGATGGAGATTGTGTTTCCCTCCAGAAGTATATTCAAGCCATTGAGTTCAATACAGAAGATCAAATTATCCTTTGAATCTAGAAGTTCTAATCCTCTAATAACACTTGTGACAATGGAGGCACTGGACCACATGATTTATACAATTTGTGATGAGGAAGAAACACTCTCTTCTTTCCTTCCCTTGATACATCCTCAGTACTAACACCTCAACAACCGTTATGTTTTCCTGAGTCTTGACATGACAAGGCGCTTGCACTTTATGCCTTGCAGATCTTTCTTACTTTGTTTGCACACTATAACATGTGCTCTTTGATCTCTAAAGTGGCAGCAGGAGATACTACAGAAACCTTTCTTTGGGTTGAGTTTATTGAGTTGCTCTTACAGGTATCTTTGCCATATATGTCTTCACAAAGGGCTATTTTTGCCCTTGGTTATGTGCTTCAGTTCAGCAAAAAAAGCAGAGTCATCCTTGAATATTGTCAGTTTGGGATCTTGTTCCCACAGCACCTATATCTAGCTGGGACTGAGTGTTTGGCTCAGTCTGGCCCTCTGTCATGGCAGAAGCTGTGACAGTCTTGAGTAACATTTTAGCAGAACCAGAGAGCTTTGCTGAGTTTCCTGTATCTGTCTTTTATTAAAAGGTCAACACGTGTTCCTGTTGGAGAAGATCAAGTCCTGCACCTGGAACTAGCCCAAGATATAGCACAACATTTCAACAAGAAATATGGAGAATTCTTTCCTGTGCCCAAAGCCATTTTAAGTGAGCTGGTCTTGGTTATTTTTTTTTTCCCTTAACTGCACTTTGAGGTTGAAGATGGATTTAAATATTGTGGAAATAGTTTCAGAGACCAAGAAAAGAGGGCAAACTGATGCTAAGGGAGTGGAAAATTAAAAACTGACAACAAGAGACTAGAGGCTGTGAAATTGAACTCCCAAGATAGATATAAGGCTTTAGAAATCCATGGTAGAGGAATGTACGTGATGTCTGGTATTCTAGTCCAGGGGGCCAGATGCACTCCACAGCTGCCAGTCAGCCTTGCTCTTCAAGTACTGGACTTTTTAAGAGCAGGGTCTCTGTTCCATGTCGCTCATTCAGGAGACATGTAAGCAATAAGGCAAGAGACCTCTAGCAAGCAGAATTCTCCAGTGTCCGAGTGGGAGATGTTTACATTAGGCATGCTGAACAGCCTGTTGGTTTATAGGTACAGTGCCCCAATTTTTTTTAAGGGTTTTTAATATATACTTGAATATTTCAATATGTGTCTGTCACAGAGCTTAAGGCACCATGGTTTTGATCTTAGACTCAGGAAGACTTATAAGGAAAATCTTCTCAGCCATTTTTGAGCTATAAGGTCATAGGCCGGGGGGTGAGGAGGAGTCAGATGGCACAAATGGCATGTTTGTTAAGAAACGTGAAGAATTGGGCAAGGATGAAGCATTGCATCTTTGTTGTAAGTAATGTAGAGGAATGCACAGCAGAGACCTTCGCCCCCAAAAGGGCAAGGAGCTCTCACCTTAGAAAAGACAGGCAGTAATAAACCTTTCTCAATTTTCAAGCCTCAGTGGCAAAAATGGTGTTAAACCTAGAGTGGAGGTTTGAGAATATTAGGTGTTGCAAATGCTGCAGTTTCTAATTGAGTACTAAGCACTATAAAGAGGAGCTGAGTGTAGCCTATGATGCAGGTGAGACTGTTTACCATTAAATAAAAAAAGCAATTTAAAAAAAAAATCAAAACAATAACAAAAAACCACATTTCATTTTGCTCCCAAAAAACATTCCATCCTAAGTTTACAAGTATATGCAAATCAACAAAATATCCTAGATGAATGGAGAAGGTAGGGACCTATTCAGACTTACTAGCTGTAGACAACTGAATTACCTGGACTCTTTCAAAATTGCAGAAAAGGGACAGACTCTTCCAAAAGGTGATTTCAGAACAAAGAACTTTCTGGGGCATTCTGAATTGTGTGCTGGAAGAACTCTTATCCTTTCACTGAGTACATAGGCCATCTATGAGCAGTATGCAGGTAATTTAGTTGGCTGTGTTAGGTGTCTAAAAACAAATGGTGTGTGAGGACTCTGTAGATCAATGACACTTTATGTACTCCATGATATTTCTTGGTGAAAAACTGAAACAGCGTGGCTTGATGCTGTTAAAGTACTTTGTAGCATTCTCCTAATGCTTCTAATCTATTTCATGTACATTCATGTATCTTAGCAGTTTGTACAATACCCACACCTTTCTTATCTGAACAGTGCTTTACGTCTAACAGAGCTGGTCATCGTTGAGTTAGAGAATTTTAATAACTGTTTTTACTGAGATTTAGGAGAATTACCAAGAGATTTTGAGTGGAAGAGTTTCCTGAAATAAGGAGATTAACTGTTACAGGATTTTTTATTTTTTTTAAAACCAGTGTAATTAACCTGTTTCTCCACTGGTCAGAACCTTTCAGTAATGTGCAGTAATAGAAGGGAGGAGAAATTTAGGGGGAAAATCAGCGTGTAAGCCACATAAAATATTAGTAGTAGCTCCAGCAGAAGTTCCTGGTTAGTGAGGATGGGAGAGATGGAACAGGCTTCGTTCAGTTTATGAGAGGAGAAGGGTGGCTTCTTAGAAGGACAGGAAGGGTTCAAGGACTAAACAGAGCATACATGATTGTGCTCACAATTCATTTTTGAGCAAGGATAAACAGCTTCATCATATGGCTGCACATTGTTCTTAGCAATTGTCATAAGAAACCATTGTCTGTGCTCATAACTGGTTTTTTTTTTTTAAGGTACAACAAAGAAAATAAAATCCCTCAGAGATCCATCAGTGAAGATGTCCAAGTCAGACCCACAGAAGTTAGCTACTGTTAACATAGCAGACAGCCCTGATGAAATAGTGCTGAAATTTCGCAAAGCTGTGACTGACTTTACCTCGGAGGTGACCTATGACCCCACCGCCCGCCCCGGTGTCTCCAATCTGGTGTCCATCCACGCTGCAGTAACGGGGCTTAGCATCAAAGAAGTGCTGCACCAAGCCACTGGTCTCGACACTGCTCACTACAAAATGGTGGTAGCAGAGTCAGTTATCCAAAAATTTGCACCTATCAGGAATGAAATCAAGAAACTCCAGGAAGACAAGTCCCATCTGACAAAGGTTTTAGAGGATGGAGCAGAGAAAGCCAAAGAACTGGCTGCTCCTATCTATCAAGAAATTAGGAGACTGGTGGGATTTCAATAGAAGCTGCTGAGTAGTTGCAAGGACTTCTGTATCACGGGACAGAGATTTTGTTATTTGTAACAAAATCATTTATTAATTATTAATCATTTCGGTTTAAACAAAAACTTTTTTTCCTGGAAGATCCAAGGAGAACCGTTGAAGGTGATTGCATTAAAAAACGTGCATGAAGGCGGATATTTCCAGTGACCAGCATTAAGCTTGTCTGGATAGTCAAAGAGGGAGGACAGAAGTAATCACAATTCACAAAGAAATTGTGCAAAAGCAGAATGTAAGGTTGCCTGTGTGGGTTTTTTGATTTTTTTCATTGACCACTGCAAGAAACTGAAGTGTAGGCAAGGTGATCAGAATCTAGCAGAAAGATTTGTAATCCTCTCAAGAACATACTTAGCTGTGTATGTGATCTGTGATCTTGTTACAGATGGACAGTTCATCCTATTGGGGGTTATTCAGCTTTGTTATGGTGATTGAACAGGTTCTTGGATAACCAGAATAAAAGCAGAGACTTAAAAATAAATGCTCAGGGTGATGAAGAGAGAACTTACTGCTTCTCCCTATCATGTCTTCAAATTCAGTGTGAAGTGGTTTTTTGTATCTATGTAGTTCGTGTGAAGTAAATTTCACTTCTGCCATTTGTGCCATCCTGCTGGTCAGGTCTAAGGTACTTCAGTGAGAAATGACATGTGCTTCAGCTGCTCCTATTTCATCTGCTGTTCTGTTTAGCAGGGAGCTCCAGGGTTTTCAGTTTAGCATCAAGTCTAGGATTGCTTTAAAAAAGGTGTCCAAGAGAAGACATAATCCCAAATCAGAGAAATCTTGGGCTGAGAATCAGACAACTTTCTGTAAAGTTTACAAAATTGCTTCTTTAGAAAATTGCGCCAAGGTCAGAGCCAGAATAGAGTTAAGTGGATCTTTATGGACTTTTCACTACTGAGCCTTGAGAAAGTGTAGTGATGGGAGAACAGTGTTAGCCTGCCCTGATATTGGGCCTCACAAGATCCACAGACTGGGACCTATGGATCATGGCATTTGTTGGGAAATGTGTGGCAAAGGGGAATTGCCAAAAGGAGACACCATGTTCTGAAGAGAGGTGGTAGTACATGTTAAAAGGTAGCAAAAGCCCTGCTGGTCCTGTGCCAGCAGATTTAACTGTATCATTACACTTCATGGTGCTGCGTTTGAAATTGTACTGTAATGTAAATTGATTTAATCCTCTACTCTGGCAGCTCATAACCACTTTATGCCTGTGGCATTCCTCATGAAGCATTGCAGTCTTACATGACTGAGTTAGTAAAACATGGCAGGGGGGTGTGTTTCTACATAGTGAAGTTGGTTGGTTGGTTGTTTTGGGGTTTTTCTAAAGAGCAGTATTTAGTTAATTATAGTGAGTTGATTCAGAAAGAAATATTTAATTTTCCAAAACATAAAGCTGAGGACTGAGCGTCTCCAGATATGTGCTGAGACCTGTATTTATTTGTTAGGGATCTGAAAAAGAGAACTACCATGCAAAATGACAGATTTTCTAAAATTAGTCAAGACTAGAGAAGCAGAGTGGATGGAGACAGACTGATTGGAACCAAACTCAATATAGACAAGCCTAAGGTAATGTTCTTTAGAGAATAAGTATATTCAAAAATTGTCCCTGGTTTTAAATAAGCTGTAGTGGGTAAGGAAAGGACACATTATAACTCTGCATATTTATGAGTTTTACAAAACTTTTGTCAGTGTTTAACAGCTGCACTGACACAAAAGATTAAGGCACACAATTACTGCTGCTTCCTGACTTGACATAAAATGTTTGCTGTGGCACTTTTTAATACAGATTGATTTCTGCAAAGGTCCCACAGTATGTTCCTTAAGAGAAGCTAACACTGTGCTCATGAAAACTCTGAAAATCTTTAATACTAGTGTATCTAGTTTCTACCCATACTTCTTTTCCACTAGCAAAGACAGAAGCATATATTCAAAAGACAAATCATAGTTTCAAGGTGTCTTTACACTTTTAATACTCAAATCACCTATATATGTGGAGTTGCCATTCAACACACCTTCTTTGTAGTGGAAGGAAAATAGCATTCATGGGAGGGGTTGACATCAACAGGTATTTTTGGTTTGTTACTTAAACTGTTATGAGCAATCTTTCTAAAACTGTTAGATTCTTTTTCAGAAAATCTTGTGGGTAAAGCAGGAAGAAAAATCTTCAAAAGAGCCTTTGCTTTGGGTTGGGGGTTTAAGGCGTTATGTATTTAGCTGGGTTTCAATCAAATTCTTTTTAATTTCCCTCTTTTTAATTCAGTAGTACGTTGGGGGTTTTCCCTTCCCTTTCTACTATCAGTCAAACAAGTCTTACTTGCCTGACCTATGTCCTTCAAGTAAGGAAATATACATGCTTTTTCATCTTCAGGAAAGTTAAACTTGTGTAAAATGAGTATGTTAACCTACTGATTGTTGAGTTAGCTTTTCATTTTAGTTGCTCCTGTGGAGGAATTCTCAAAATAACATATGTTTGCACAGTGAAATAATCCCAATTCCATTAACAACCATGATCTTTAGAATCCCTTGAGAGGAGACAACAAATGTAGATGTTTGCAGGTATCTGTTGCCTATTTCAGTTTTCTTAGAGCATGCTTTTTCTGCAAAGTTAACCATCTTGGAATTCAGGTGGTTTAGCTGAGCTTGAAGCAATTAGTTGATTCCAAGCTACTCTCTCTTCTTCTACCTCCCTTTTTCCTCTTGAGAATGTTTTGTAAGCACCCATTCTATGTAGGGTTCTGTACCAATGTTTACTAAGTAGTGCAGATGAGTTAGAACAGCTGTTTAGAGAGCAGTTGTTGGAAAAGACTTAATGCTTTATATTTCATAGTTGTTTCACACTAGCTCTAGTGCTGTGGATTTAATGTTTGCAACAAAGTAGGTGTACTCCTGAAATGCATTTTCATGTTTGTTTTTTTCCAAATCATATTCTCTAAGAGTTCTCTGTGATGGCAGCTGAAGTGCAGTTGGTGGGGAGTTTCTGCAGAAGCACACTCCTCATCCCAGCTGCAGTGTGGTATAGACATGCCCTGTGGTATTGTCAAAGTCATTGTAAGGCGTTCTTCCAGGACAGGGTGGGAAAAAGGTCCAAATATATCTTTCCTAATTGAAGTTAAAAGACTCAAAAGGTGGAGAGGTATCCTTACCCCTTTCTGTGTTGCTCACTGAAGAAAAGGAAGCAACAATCCTTTATTTAGAATGGGTTGGTAATTTGTGCCTTAGACTCAAAATCTCCTCTTTTGCCGTTCCTATATGTTAGTGCATCTGACGTCCTGCAGGTCCCAACCGCTACATATGTATCAGTCATAGCATGTCCTGGTAAGACTCACTTACCTTAGAGATAAAACATCCACAGTGAATTACTTGCAAAGATCTAACAAAAACATTTATACACTTGAGAGATTTATTTTTGCAGCTAGTTGTTCCTAGGAAGTCATGATATCACATAGTCTCAGTTCTGTGCTTTTAGTTTAGAACACAGAGTTTACTGAGAGTTTTAGATTCAAGAACAGTGTTTACTGCAGCAGAGATTCCAAATGATGGTTGGCCCCATAAATTAACTCTGGGACTGCTCCAGCATACATCCCTGCCTCGAATACCTGGAGTGCATGGATATTGTACATTAAACTGGAATTTAATTGTAACTCTTAAAGATGTGGTTGAAGTATACTTAGTTTTCAAACACCATGACCTGGCTTCTCAGATTCCCCAGAAGGCTTTCTGCATAGTTCTGATCCAGTGTGTGTTTATCTACAACCAATTCAAGCAAAGCTCCTTTGCAGGACTATGACTGCATCAATTAAAGGCTAGGGAATTCATAGAAGTGAGCTGAAAGTCTAAGGAAGGACAGTGAAAAGGGATCCCTGGGGACTGACCTGCCTCTAAATGTTTTAGGAACCACAGGTTATCAAAGCTAGTATTTCCTTATCCTTGGTTAGGGCCATCATGATCCTGACAACAGTATAGCAGTAAATACTGCTGATGAAAGTGTGTTCTTTCAGCAGTCCAGCTTGGTTAGATTTATGTTCAGTACAACAGATGGATCTTTCACCATTTTGATCTGTGCATTTAAGCTCCTGGATGCTGCCTACCTGTTTATTTATGACTGATGGACTGCTGCACAGAGAGAAACAGTTTAGCAAGCTGGTGTAGGAAGTCTAGTGGAACATGGTTTTTGTTCAGGAAATATATTATCTGTTCTTGACAGGAAAACAAAACCCCTCTTTCTCCTGTATTGGACTGTCTAATTTCCTTTAAATTATTTGATCTGTTCGTTCTTTCTGGGTAAATTTGACAGTAGCTGCAAGAAGAATGTCATTGTATTGTGTAGTCAAAAGCCTTGGAAGGACCCAGACAGCTCTCATATTTTCAAAAGTCTCTTACATAGTGGGACTTTACTGTTAACATCAGCCAGTTTTTGGTAAAAAGCTGCAGCAAAACTGTAGTCATGTGTGACATAAATTTATCTTCTTAAAGCTTTTGTGTTTTGGTTTGGTTTTTTTTAGCTCACTAGGCTTCAAAAGAAGACTTGTTAAATATTGAATTCCCAACCAAGCTTTTTATCACATAGTCCTGTCCAGATGACAGATGAAGTAATGGAAAATTCTCTTTATTGTCACAAAAGATTCTGCAGTGATTCTCACTGTGTTTTCTGTTATTCTGTTGGTTGTGCTAATGGTCATACTGTGGAAGGTTTGACAGGTAAGTATTTATTCTGTGTCAATAAGAAATCAGTTTACGTGCAACAGTCCCATATTATTATGGAAATGGAAGATTGATCATTTCACTTGTAGGCAGCAGCCTTGGTGTCGCAATTATTTTATATGAAACTAAATGCCAGCCTCCTGCACAGGTACAGTAAACAATTTAACACCTGGGAAGATGTTTTGCCACTGTTGTAAATTGCTGTCACAGAACACCATGACTGAAGATGAGATTATCCACTACAGGAGTGGTCTCGTGCTGCCTGTGGACATAAAATTAAGCCCTGAGCTTAACATCTGTTGTGCTGTCGTGCTCTCAGCATTCCAGCATGGCTGTGAGATGGGAACAGAGCAAATCTGTGCCACACCAGAAGGCTCAATCAGTTCCAGATGTGCTACATTTGCTGTATCTGCAAGATGAAATGTCAGGACGAGAGCTGCAGAACAAAAAAAATCCTTAAAAATTATTAAATGTTTGGAAGTAACAGCATGCTTGTAAAGCTTGGCTTATAAAGCCTATGATAGCATGGCCTTAGCCTCGTTCATAGGGCTGACAGGAGCAGTCACACAGCTGAGTGTGATGGTGGCATAAGTTAAGCCATCTGCTTCCTCAGTACAATAATGTAAAGACAGTATGAGTCTAATTTGAGGGGTTACTGGATTAACCCTCACAGGTGGGAAATAATAGCTTATGGCAGAGGAAGGTAGAACCAGATCTCTCCTGTGTCCGAAACTGTTCTGAAACCAGATGCTCACAGTTCAGGTGGGGACTTCAGGTTGTGCAAACCACAGCAGGATGCTCTGTGGACAGTGTCACTTGTCCCACATGCTGTTGTATCTATGACTCTGCAATTTCTCTCAATCAATGACTCTCCACTTTCAGTTTGGCATGACTTTATTGTCATCCATCAATGTGAAATGATGGTCACGTGCTGATAAAATTAATGGAACTTTGGTTTGAAACACTGCATGTGTGATCTCTACTATCTTTGGTTAAAAGTTATTTCCTGATGCCCCAGGATTTATAGAAAGAAATTGTTAAGCCAAATAAGATGAAACTTATCAAAACAAGGCTACTCTCTGGCATTATCCAGAGTTTCTGGTGTAGGTGGTTTCTGGCTTCATTCACCCTGTTTACCTTCATGCTTCCTCCCCTAAGCCACATCCTTCTCTCAGTAAAGTAAAATCTGTATGTTGAATGTTGTGAGACGGACTTTTTATTGTGACTGGAAACAGTTTGTCAAATATATTTCAAGAGTCTCTTCATGGTGTTTGCTGAATGAATAACAAAGATTTCAATAAGTGCCTCTTGAGTATTTAAGCCAAGAAAGATCTATGAGTGGGTTGGGGTTTACTCTGCCCACACTTACTCCTTCATGGCCTGTCTGGCAGATGTTCCTACAGCAAGAATGGGATAAAGAGCAATTTTTTCCTTAGGGCTGTAGGCCAAATGTAAACCATGAGTGGCAGTGTGGCATCCATTATTTTTAGACAGTTCTCATTAACTTTCTCTTAATGATATAACTGTTTGCACACCCCCAAAGTTGAAATTGTGTGGCTATTCAGGGGGAAAAAGCACTGGATATGAACGGCTAAACCCATTTCTGTCTCAGAGCCACTGCCTTTGCTGTGCATGCACATTGGCACATGAGGAAGAAGGGCCTTGCTTCTTGGGAGAGGATTACTGCTGACACCGTTGAGACAACTGATCCAAACTGTGACACTCCTGCCTTATGTTCACCAACATGAACCCCCCTAGAAGGAAGCTCTGAAGTGGATGAATTTACTGTGTACACTGCATGAGTGCTGCAGGTTTGTGTAGTGTTGTTGTGACCTGTTGGGAAAGTATCGTTTTGGTGTTTAATAACCATTGCCAAAACGGCCCAAGGATGTGCTGTAATTCTGAAGATCTCGAATCTCACAGGAGGAAAGGCTGAGAGAGTTGGGCCTGTTCAGCCTTGAGAAGAGATGTCTGAGAGGGGGCTCATCAATGTCTGCATATCTGCAGGGAAGGTGTCAAGAGGATGGAGCCAGGCTCTTCTTGTTGGTGCCAGCCACTAGGGCAAGAGGCAGTGGGCAGAAGCTGGAACACTGGAAGTTCCACCTGAACACGAGGAAGAACTTCTTTACTGTGCAGGTGCACTGGAACAGATTGCCCAGAGATACAGAGTCTCTCTCACTGGAGGTATTCCAGAACCATCTGGACACAGTCCAGATGTGCCATGCGCTCTGGGATGACCCTGCTTGAGCAGGGAGGCTGGGGGAGCTGACCCACTCTGGTCCCTACCAATCAGACCCATTATGTGATGCTGTAAATTCAGATGTGTAGTTGATTTGTCTGTGGGTTGTTCTGCCTCCCCTGAAGATGAAATGTGGTTTTTTGGATAACTTATATCTAATGGGCTTAATTCCTACAGAGATACTGTTAAAATAGACTTCAGAGTTCCAAAATACCTGTATAACAACAAAATTGAAGTGATGAGCATTGCTGCTGTTTTAATCCACTTTGCTTACCAGCATCACACACTGGAAGGAGTAGAAACTCCACATTTTTTCTTCTTCAAGCCAACCAAGTTCTGACCCAATGGGCTTCAGTCTACTTTCTGCTTGCCTTTGAGGAGGTGAATTAGCTTGAATGTGAGTGTTGTCTTTATGGCTTATGAGGATATTGCAGGAGATGGTGAGTGGTGTGTCAAGGGAGATCTCTGGGTGGCCTGAGAAGATTTAATGGATGCTGCAAGGTTTTGGGGAGGATGTTTTACCTCTCTTCAGTTTAAAAAAAAAAAAAGTGTAATGTAGTTACAGGTGAGAATTAAATAAATAGAGCATATTGAATATTCCCTATCAGCTTCATTGAATGTTTTGCTACAGCTTCATAGAAAACAGCAAAATGTGCATCATCAAGGCCATTTTGCTGTATTGTTTTTAATCTGATTTGAGCCTTTGTTATCTGCCTTGCAGTTTTCTGTTCCTTTACTACTTTCTCTGCAAAATGAGTGTTGCTCTTCGGTTAAGCAAAGAAAATCTAAAAACATGTTTTACTTTTTATTTCTTTGTTGTGTTTGAGCAGGATGCTTAACTTTGAGCAGGATGCTTTGCCTCAGTTTCCTCACTATAAATGAGGCATAGGAGACTTCATTACACAGATATATGGAGGCTAAACTAATATTTACCAAGCATTTTGAGCCTTCTAGTTCAAGATGCCCTCACCTGGCACTGAGTTACAGTATTTCGTCCTGAAGTGCTCTTTTGGTGATGCTTGTGGTGTAAGTGAACAGTGATAAGTGCTGAAGGGCAGACAGTTCAGTATATAGTAATAAAAAGTGCATTTAGTGAGAACATCCAAGTCGTGTGCTTCGCAGAAACCTGTAGGCTGTTGATTTCCACCTTGTTACTCTTTGCAAAATGCTTGAAAACGTCCTGAAAGAAACTCACACCACAGGCTCTTCTGCAGCTTCTTCATCTTTGTCTCCTTCTTGCAGTGTGAACGCAAGGGCCTCTCCAAGGATCTAATATCAAAAGAAAGGTAATTCTGCTACAGGGAGGGGAAAAAATAATTACTAAATTTCCTGAATAGTAAGCGGTTTGGGTTGGCCTTTGGGGTTTTTTAGGGAGCTGGTCCCTCTGTTCTTGGCCCTCCCACTGCTGGTGGGTATTTCGAGGATGGGACACCCCTGCCTGCTGTCGTAGCGGGCCTGTCCCCGCTCCCCACCTCGGAACTAGCGGCCGGTGCAGAGAACTGGGAAGGTGTTGCAGGAGTGAAGCGGCGCCGGGGGCGCGTTGCTCGGGCTCCGTGTGTGGGGAGGAGCTTCCCTGGAGCGAGGGGAGCCGAGGGGGTCCCTGCGGGCGGGGGTC
>VWPU01021400.1:0-33042 GCA_013398955.1 Callaeas wilsoni
GGAATCTGTGCAGCTCCATGGAGAGATGTCATCATCCACCTACCAATCTGAAGAGCCATTTGAAACTCTGGCAGCACCTCACCTAAGGCACCAAGTACTGAGTAACTCACAGGATCATTTGGGTTGGAAAATCCCTCTAAGTTCTATGAGTCCAACCATTAACCCAGCACTGCCAAGCCCACCACTAAACCATGTCCCCAACTGCCACATCCCCACAGCTTTTGAATACTTCCAGGAACTGTGACTGGCCAGTGCCTGACCACCCTTTCCATGAAGAAATTCCTCCTGATGTCCAATCTGAATCTCTCCTGGCACAGTTTGAAGCTGCTTCCTCTCATCCTGTCCCTGTTCCCTGGGAGCAGAGCCCGACCCCACCTGTCTGCCCCCTCCTGTCAGGGAGTTGTGCAGAGCCACAAGGTCCCCCCTGAGCCTCCTTTTCTCCAGGCTGAGCCCCCCCAGCTCCTTCAGCTGCTCCTGGTGCTCCAGCCCCTTCCCCAGCTCTATTCAATTCCCTGGATACGCTCCGGCCCCTCAATGTCTTTCTTGTCCTGCAGGGCCCAAATGATGAGGAAGCTTCTCCTACTGCGACTTGCTTTTAAGATGACAATTTATTGATTTCTGTCCTGCCTGAACTCTTTCCTAAGCCATCAGCATTTAGTGTGGCCCTCAGAGGGACTGGTCTCTGCAGGGATGGGCTCTGGATGATGGAGCTGAGCATCTGCAGTCACTGCTCTGCTTCGGCCAGGTACAGTTCCAGCTGGGGTTTGCCACGTTTTTCTGACAATGATGAAGAGACTGCAGCCAGGTTCAATTTGGGGACCCAGATGAGGCTCCTTCCCTGTAAAACAGGGACAATGAGTCTTGCCTTTGTTTGCAGCCAAGGGTCTGCAAAGGTCAGTGAGAGCAGGGAGATCCCTGGAAGCCTCTGGAGAAGCCCAGAGCCTGCCCTGAGTGCCATGCATGGGCTGCTCTGAGGGAGCCAGCTGGGGTTTTTGTGAGTATTGTCTGCGCTGGAAATGTTACAGCTTCTTAGGGCTGTGAGGACACCAGAAAGGCTGGATGCTGAAGGAAGGGAAAGGAGAAAGGAAAGGAGAAGGGATAGGACAGGATTAACCTGTGCCACACAATTCACGAGGCTGCCTGTGCTCCTGGCAACCTGCAGCACTGAGAATGGGGAGACACAGCCCGAAAGGGGCTCAGAGGCTCTAAGCACTTGGACTGGCACTCATTTCCCAGCAGGTGTCTGGATAACTCCACAGCTGGGAGCAAGGACCATTGGCCTTGCTCTGGTGTTGGCAAGACACCCCAGCCTGGGTGTTATCCTGGTATCCTGCAGCTGGAGGGGCACAGCCGTGGGAAGAGCTGGCGTCCACCTCTGCCCCCACCCCCAGACCCCCCACCTCTGTCCCTGCTCATGGTTCCTGGTGTCGCCTCCCTTCCACCTGCCCGTGCACAGCCGGGCTGCCTCTCCCATCCCGGTGCAGCTCCACACACCACGTGATGCTCCTGCTCTTCACAGCAGCAGCTGCAAGGTGGAGAAACAGGAAAGGAGCCTTTGGTGCCCTATCCTGACAAGTTCAGCACGCAGGGAAGAGCCCCAGCAGCCCTGTGTGCCATGTGTGTGGGGACGTGGCACCTGCAGGAGTGTGGCCTCCCAGTCTGGTGCTGGAACAGCACCGGTCAGCTCTGAGAGGAGCCAGGGTGGGAAGGGGCCTCACCCATGCTCCTGTCTGCCCCTGTACACCTGGAGCAATTCCCACTTTTTGCCGTGGCTGATCATCCTGATCCCTGCAGGAATCCCGGCCCTGCCCAGAGCTTGCCCCACCATGGTGAATGTCTGTGGTCCAGCGAGCTGCCAGCACTGCCAGCTTCCACTGGTCCCTGCAGGGCTCCTGATCCCGGCTGGAGCTGCTTGCTGGGACAGGAGGGAATGGCTTTGAACTCAAAGAGTGTAGACTTCGATTGGGCACTGGAGAGAAATTCTTCCCTGTGAGAGTAGGGAGGCCTTGGCCCAGGGTGCGCAGAGAAGCTGTGGCTGCCCCTGGATGCCTGGAAGCGTCCAAGGCCAGATTGGACATTGGATCTTGGAGCAGCCTGGGCTAGTGGAAGGTGTCCCTGCCCATGGCAAGAGGGATGGAATGATCTGTAAGATCCTTTCTCACCCAAGCCATTCCAGGATTCTGATCCTGAAGGCTGCTGAAGAGCTTGGCTTTCACCCAAAATATTCTTTCCTCCCCTCTCCCCCTTACCCCCCACCTTGCTGTGGCAGAGGCAGATTGGAAAGGCTGCTGGGAGCCCTGGGAGACAGGAGCAGCATCCCTGGGAAAAGAGCCTCTGTACCAGCTGAGAACAAAACACAGTGTTCAGAGACCCCAAACAGCTCATTCCCAGAGCTCCAGGTTGCGTTTTGCTGTGTCCTGAGCCATCCTGCCCCGTGGCACGTGTCCCACGGGGTGCCAGGGCAGGGGCCATGTGGGATCCTGTTCTGTGCATGCCTGGCAGGCTGTGACGAGCTGTGGGAATGCCATCCCGCTGGCAGCACTCCCGGGTGACATGGGGACACAGCTGTGGGGGTCTGGCAGTGTCAAAGGAGAGCCACTCTTTGTGCAAGAAACACTTTGACAGCAGCTTCTTCCTGCCCCTCCTTTTTCGTTATTTTTTGGAGGGTGCTTTAGAGAGGTGCTGGTCTGTCTGAAATCATCCTCACTGGAAGTTAGCTCGAGGCTGGGCTGGAAGTGCCTTGGCAGGTTTCTCATCTGCTGGTGCTAATCCCTCCACACTGAGAGAGAAGGAAAACACAGCAAACCTCATGTCTTAGCAATCAAGATTTGCTTATTGTATTTGCTCCCTTCCAGGGCTCCCAGGGATTCCTTTCCTCTCACCTGTCAGGAAGGAGAGTGTTGAGGCCGGGCTGAGGGGGGCTCTGCTGCAGAGTGTGGCTAAAGCTGAGTGTCAGGGGTTGTGTTTCAGGGGAGCTGGGCCAGAAAGGAACTCAAACCCTATCAAATCATGGAATCATTACAGTTGGAAAAGCCCTCTAAGATGATCGAGTCCAACCATTAACCCAGCACTGCCAGGTCCACCACTAACCCATGTCCCCAAGAGCCACATCTACACATTATTTCGAATGCTGGTATGAGGTTCAAGGCATCCCTTGGCCAAGTCACTTCACTCCTGCCTCAGCTTCTCCTCTGGATGAGCTCTCACCAGGCATTTTCCAGGGGCTCAGGGCTCTGACACAGCTGGCAGTGCTTCCCAAGAGTGAGCCACACTGGAGTGCTGGGTCTGTAGCACAAAGCAAAACCTGCATCCCTGCACACCCCTCCTGGGCCTGGGGGGACAGGCTGGAGGTGCCATGGTTTTTTCCAGGGGCAGTTTTCCCTGCACAGAGGGAAAAGCACCAAAGCTGTGGTGCTGGCAGCTCTCTGCCTGCTTGTGCATCTGCAAATTGCCTGCCAGACACCCAGGCAGGGGCACAGAAAAGCTCTGGAGAGCAGCCTGGGCACAGGGAAACGGAGCCTTGCTTTAACCCTGCTGTCATTTGCAGAGGGCCCTTTCCAATGGGAATGCAAACTCCAGTGTGTTCGGGGAGGTGAGGGGGTGCTGGCAGCCCTGGCGCAGGGGAGGAGGGAGCTGCCAGCTGCTTCCCAGGCTCCTCTCCCCGCGGGAGAAGCGGGTTCTGCTGGGAGAGGACCACTAATTGAGCTCCCCAGAGCCCCAGCACAGATTTGGTTCCCGGTCTGGAGAGCCCAGGGACAGGATGCTGGCACTGGCCATTCCCAGCTGCTCCAGGGGAAGCTGTGGGCGCTCCACATGAGCTGCTGGGGAGAATCTGCATCCAGCCCTGGAGCCATGAGCAGCACAGGAATCAGTCACCAGAGGACAAGCACAAACACAGCTACAGATGACAACTCTGCTGCCTGGGGAAGCAGAGGGAGTAAAAGCAACGCTTGGCTGTTCAGAGCAGTTCATCCTCTCAAACCCTTTAATGCACAAGCACTCCTTAACCCAACCCTCTCAATGAGCACTTCCTGTCACTGTGATTTTGTGCACTGCCTTCAACATGGCAAAATGTACCCCATTTCACTGAACGTTCCAGTCTTCTACTGTTTTACCGAGCTTCTGATTTAGGAAAGAATTCAACGAAAAACAAAAAGGCAAACCAGGTGTGGTCCTTCCTTCATCTTCGTCACCCTGCTTCAGGCAGAGGGGATGGTGTTTGCATTGCTCAGCTGCTCTGCAGAGCTGAAATGGCCCCTGAGCATTGTCACCCTGTGCCCTGGGCCACTGCTCTCTGTGTGGGTCCACTGGCCTCACCCTGCAGCATGGCCAGCTCTTGGGGGCCACTTCCTCACCTGGGGTTAGGATAAAAGTTTCCCTGCACATGGATTATTCTCAGTGCACCCTGACTTGCTCAGCCCTCATATCAAGGGGTTCCTTCACAGCTTTTTCCTGAGCTTCAGAGCCCTAAGGATGCAAAACTCATGAATTCCAGGCTGTTGGTTGTTGATTTTGACATTGGAGCTGTTTCTATGCACGTGCTCCTCTAGCACATCGCAACTTCACTGGGACTGGCAAGTGATTCACAACCATCCACATGAAGGGCAACCTGTGATCCCTTATCCAGATCGATGGGATACTGTCAAAAGCAGTTATTCTTCCAACCTGACCTGCTGGACTGCTTTGGTCAGCTCTTGGAATGCAGCTGAGCAGGGATCTTGGTGGCACCAGCTCAGCTCCTGCTGGCCTTGCACAGGAGAGGGGATTTGTCACCATGTCACCTCTTGAACCCAGGGATGGGTCAGTTGTCAACAGAGGTGAAACTCCAGGCAAGGAGGAGCAAGAGCCATGTCTCCAGCTGGTGATGTCTCTGTTTTTCCACAGAAACAGAGAACTCAACTTCACCTTGAGGGCTTTTCCTTAGCAAAAGGCTCCAGTGCTTGTGCTCTTGAACTTCTGAGGTGCTTAAAAATTGCAGTCTTAGAAATGAGAAGAGGAATTAAAAAGTCGTCAGCCTTCTCTGTTCAAAATAACTCATGGTTCTGAGTGCCTGGACTCTGACTTGGGAACTCCTGAAAGCTGGAAACACCATGATTGCAACCCTGCTACACACGTGCCTGAGGCCCGAGGCCATGCCTTTGGAGAGCCAGCTGGAAAAGCAGCGGCCCAGAAAACTCTGTAAGGCTGTTAAAATCATGGATTTAACAGTTCTTCCAAGGTTTTAGGTATCAGGATGTTCTGGTCACAGCTGGATGCTGGTTTTACTCCTGTCTCCCAACCACTGTGTGCAGGGCAACAGGAGAGTGGGATGTTCCCCATCCTGGGCTAGGAGAAGCTCCTTTATCTGCACGGGAGGAACCTTGGCAGGTGTAGAGCTCTGTGGGGATTTAGAATCATCCTAAATCATCCCAAAGAGGCGGGAGGAGATGAGCAGACCCTGCCCTCCTTCCCTGAAGAAGCTGGGTGTGGGCAGCAGCACTGGGCTGCTCCAGCCCCTGTGTCACTCTCCTTGTTGTGAGAGAGGAGGAGAGCAGATGTAAGAGCTGCTTCTGCTGTGTCCCAAGTGCCCCGGCCTTGTGGACAGCCTTGTTCACAGGAGGTGGAGAACAATGTTTGCACCAGCCCCTTGCTGTGCCTCAGTTTCCCCCTGTGGTGGGACACGAGGGGATGACGGGGCAGCAGATTCCATTGACATGTGTTGAGTTAAACTCTGGTATGAGCAGAAATGAGATCAAAACAGGACAAAGTGCCCTGTTTTTCTCATCAGTATTCCCCTTAATGACTGCAGTTAACCCCCTTTGCCCTCATTTAAGACAGATCTGGCTTTTCCCATGTTCTTTTATGGACCTTAATTACCTCTACATTTCCTCTTCTCCCAGCCTGGAGCTCTGGCACATCTGGCCAGGCTTGATTGTGGGTTTTTTTCACTTCCATCCACGGTGTCTTTGCTGTGTCAGTGCAGCATCAGCCCATCTCCCTGCCCAGGCCAGTGTCCCTCCCAAGCCTCAGAGCAGCTCCCCAGGACTGATCTCTCCAGCTGGGAGTGCACACGGAGGCATTAGAGCCCCTTTCCCTCCTTGCTGGCGCTGTGCCCCGTTCCTCAGCTGTCCTGCCTTTCTGAGAACACCCTTGTCCCTTGCACAGCCCTGCTCTGGGCATGATTCAGGTCAACACTTTCACTCTTTTAATCCAACACAAGTTACTTGTATGACACATCTGAGCTGGGCTCCCTCCACACCGCTTGTACCTCACTGGGGTCTTCTGGGGGTATTTTCAATCCTGAAAAAGGGGCCTTGGAGCAGGAAGAGAAAGGAAAAACAATTCCCGAGTTGCTCAGCTGACGGCAGCCTAAAACCTCATAAGGAGCCTTTGGAAATGCTGCTGCCACTGCAGGTGTGACAGGGAGGCTCCTGCAGCAGGGGGAGTGTCCCGGCTGGAATGGCACAACCTGGTGCTCCCGGCACGGCTGGGCTGGGTCTGTGCTGGCAGCAGGACACGGATCCATCTCTGCAGGGGAGGCTGGAGTTGGGATCCTACACACCACAGCCACGGATTGAGCTGAAGGAATGGAAACTGCAGCTGGGAACACCTCCAGCAGGGTGGCCCCTTCCACAGAGGATCCACAGCTCTTTCTTTATGTATCTGGTGATATTAAACAATCACTTGATTCAATAAAGATCCACAGAACTGCTGAGGTTGGAAGGCAGTGCTGGAACTCTCTAGTACGAAAACTTTCTTCACAGAAAGAGTGGTCAGGCAGTGGCACAGCTGCCCAGAGTGGTGGAGTCACCATTCCCAGAGCGATTTAACAACCCTGTGATGTGGCACTTGCGGACATGGGTTAGTGGTAACCTTGGCAGTGCTGTGGTGTTGGTTGGGGTCAATGAGCTTAAAGGGATTTTCTGACCTTAACGATTCCATGATTCAAACTCCTGCCCAAAGCACAGCCAAGGGGAGCAGGTTGGTCAGGGCTATCTCCAGCTGAGCTTTGAGCAGCTCCAGTGATGGAGATTCTGCAGCCCCTCTAAGCAACCCACCGTGTTCAGCCACCTCACAGTAAAATGGCTCTTTCTGATGTTTAGGAAGGATTTTCTCTATTTCAGTTTGTTTCTGTTGCCTTTTGTCCTCGTGTTGGACACCACAGGAAAGAGCCTGGCTCTGTCCCACTTGCACCCAGATTCAGTTAGTTATATCCATTAATAAGTTCCTGCACAAGCCTGGGGTGCTCCAGGCTGAGCTGTCCCAGCTCTCTCAGCTTTCCCTACAGGAGAGGTGCTCCAGTCCCTCCATCTCCTTCATGGCCATTGGTGTAGCTGTAGAAGCCTTTCTTGCTGCCTTTCTTGTTCCCTGCCAGACTCAGCTCTAGGCGGACTTTGGCTGACCTGACCCCATCCTAGCACATCCCATCCCAGCACGCTGTGTATTCACACAGCGTCCTTGTATTCTTTGTTCAATTCCCTGCTGCCTTTGCTTGATTCCCTGCTCGCCAGGGTGGAGTGGAGGAGTTGAACCCTGGGAATGAATCGTGTCTCCTGGACACATTTTCTCTCCAGGACTGCATCCTGTGGGACTCTTCCAAGCAGATCCCTTAAGAAGCTGAAGTCTGCTCCCCTGAGTCCAGGTTTGTGATCCTGCTTTTTGCTCTGCTCCCGTCTCTCAGGACTCTCAACCCTTCCATGCCATGGTCTTTCCAGCCAAGGCTGCTCCTCATCCTTCACATCCCTCATCAGTTCTTCCAAGTTTTTAGGTATCAGACCCATCAGAGTGTTTTCCCTCTTTGTCTTCTTGACCACCTGTGCTAGGAAATTGTGTCCAGAGTGTTCCAGAAGCCTCCAGGATTGCTGTGCCCTGCTGTGCTGCCCTCCAGGTGGTACCACAGGGGCTAAGGTCTCATGGTTAAGTCATGGTTAAGACCATGGCTGCAAACGGGACCCTTCTTCCAGCTGTCTGAAGAAAGCTTTGTGTTCTGCTTCCCGATCCAGGGGTCTGTAGGGGACACACAGGACTCTGTCCCCCACATCACTTTGCCTCCCAACCCAGATTCACTTCCCTGGTTCTTTATCCATCCCAGGGCAGAGCTCCACACATTCCTGCTGCCCGCTCACACTAAGGACAGCTTCCTCTCCTTGGTTTCTCACCAAGGGCATCCTCCCCATCCATGGAATGACACAGGGATTCACAGAAAAAAACTAACAAGTGTCACTAAAAATATGGCTAAGTGCCAAGGGAACAATTGGGCCCTGCCAGCCCTCGGCCTGGCACCTCCTGGCTCCCAACTGGACCTTCCCACCCTGCTCCCAGTCTCTGTTTGGCTGTGCTACTGCACTTCCCACTGCACAGGAACCCCTCTGACAGCCGACGTCTGGCACTCGGCCTCTCTCTCATCTCACTCTCTTTTCCCTTTCCCTCTGGACTCTCACTCATGTCTCATATTTAACTCTTCCCTGTTTTCTGACAGCTTTGATAGCTGCTCAAACATGGCCGTGCTCCAAACAGCATGTCTGCTCCTGGAATGCCTGTAATTTCCTGTCAGAGTTTGCCTTCTCTGAGTAGCCTGCAGCTTTATGCCAAGGATGCTGCACTGCTCCGTTCCCAGTATTCCAGCTGGGAATGTGACCACTGCCCAGGCCATGGCCCCAGGTACACTCAGCACCTGCTTTGGGGCACGATCCTGGGAAGAGGAATGCCCCGTTTCTCCCGTTAGGATATGGGCTGTAAGTGAACATGTAGGGTTTTCACAGCTTAGATGGGAGTTTAAAGGGAGGCAGAGTTGTGTCTTGTGCCCTGTTTTCCTGGTGGAGACCCCAAAGCACAGATGGGGAAGTGACTTGGGGGCTCAACCTCAGTTTTACAATCAGTAGGTGCTGCAGCACAAATTCTCTTGGCTGGAACACAACAACCTTCACACAGCCAGACCCTTTGGAGGGGCTGGGGAGCGGAGAACTAATGTCAGAAACGTGTCCTGGGCACAGCTGCTCCGAGCTGGGACCATCCTCTGCCATTCCCCCTGGCGCAGAGACCTGCACTTCCCACTCTGCTCCGCTCTCCTGAGGGTTCTGCTTCCCATCAGCCTTCCCTGGCCAGATTGTGTGTGTTGCTGTTTTCCTCATGCCATCTGCGCTCCCTCTCCACCCGCGCTCTGAGTGTGGCACAGGCTGATGGATGAGGGATGGCTGGGCAGGCTCCGGGAGGCTCCTGGCACTGGGAAAAAAGGGGGAAGGACCACAAAGATGCTCCAAGGGCTGGGGCACCCCTGCTGTGGAGACAGGCTGGGAGAGCAGGGGGTGTTCAGGGCAATACCCTGGTGCACAGGAGATGGGTACACCTTAATGAGTGTTAATGAGGTGCTTCAGAGTGCCTGGGTGGCATCTGCTCTGCATGTGAGGCTGGAGACCCAAAATGGGCAGCACCAAACCTCTGAGACTGGGGGTGCTCCCAGCCTGCAGCTCCCATCGCACGGTGCAGGGGCCAGGGGACACTGCCTGGGCTTCCTTGGATGGCCCCTCTTCAGTCCTTCCCCCTCCTAACCTTGGTGGGTTATAAAAACTCTGGGCTTCGCACGCACCCTATGGTTTTCCTCAGCCCCATGGAGATGTCCTGCTGTCTTTGTCCTGTCTCAGCCTGGTGCTGAGGGTGGAAGGTGCACCAAAGTACAGCAGAGCAACTTTTCCTGCTCTTCCTTACAGGTCAGGGTATCTCCAATAAGTTCTTAAGCACGACAGAGCAACCACACCCTGCAGAACCTGCCTGGTTCCTCAGATCAGGAGGAATTTATCCCAGCTTTTGCTGGACTTCACCAAAATCTCCTGCATGTTTCTACCATCACATGCCATGACCTCAGTGACTTGGGAAAGCTTTGATTCCCTAGAAGCTGGCTCCTCTACTGATGCACCACTGGGCTTCCAAATAGATGGTGCAGGGAGCAGGGTACGGGGAGAAGGTGAAGGTGAGGAGGAGGAGGTGGTTCCTCCTTCCACAGTAGAAACCATGGAGAGGAGATCCAGTGCTTGGCTGTGGGAAGGGACCTGAGGGAAGGAATGGGACACGCAGAGAGAGAAACAGAGGACCTTCAGGACGCTGGGATTTCTGGATACCTGCAGCTTCCAACCACTGTGGTCCAGGAAGGGCTGGTGGCTGCTGGGTTTCACAGGGGGATTGCTGGGAGCAGCAGTGGCAGCAGGAGCCAGGGAGCAGGGGGACCTCACTGGCTGTGCCTCGGGAAGGACACCAGGAACCAGCACTTCTTGGAGATGTTGCAGCGAGGAGGGAGGATCCAGATTTCTAAGGAAACTGCCTTTGTTTGCCTTCAGAGCTTTAGGAAACCCCGCTTTGATTCAAGAACAAGGCTGATATTTACCTTTTCTTTTCTGCCCTCAGCTGTCAGCTCAGGCCAAATTCATGACAGGAAAACCAGAGAACCAGAGAGAAAAGGGATGAATGGGAAACTGAGGTGGGAACAGGAGAACAGACAGGAGGAGGGAGATGCTGGAGCATGGTAAGGAAAGAAAGCAGAAGAGGATCTGAGTATGGAGGCCTCCAGCCAAGCCACCTAGCGCTTCTCTCAGCCTGTCTTTCATGTCTCATAGTGTTTGGGTTTCTCTAAACTTAGAAAATCCCACATAAAGATTTTTTTATCTTATCACCAAGACTGCTAAGTGCAACCCAAACTAAGAGACACCACATAGAACAAATGCTTAAACATTAAACCCACAGAAATCACAAGCAAATGGTGCGTTTGTTATTTCTGTTAACCCCAGGAGCTCCGGGGAGGATTGGAGGTAGCAGTGAGAGAGGAAGCAGCGGGAATCAAGGGGAACCTGGAAAAGCTGGGAGAGAGACAGGAAGCAGAGCATTGTGTGGGTGCAGGACTCTTGAGAAAAGCAGGTTCAGGTTCCTGGAAGCAGAGTCCTACATTCCCAGAGATGTGTGGAGGTGCCAGCACTCACACAACCTCAATTCTGACTCTACATCCCATTTACAGATTTCGGTTGGATCTGGGAATAGCTTTGTGCTTCTTCCAGGGTCAAAAGTTCAGAGTTTTGCCATTTGCTGGGTGCTAAGTGGAACCCCCAGTATTTGCTGCTTCACTCCACCCAAGCTCTTCATTTCCTCATGAGATGAGAAACAACGCTCCCAGGCCCAGGGTGGGATTGTTAGGATGCCCTATGCAGGATCAGGAGCTGGATTCGGTGAGTCTGTTCCAACTCAGGATACTCTTTGATTTTATGATTTTAGCCTGAGATCTTGAACTTTGCAGCATAGAAGCTTTTGGCCAGATTCTGCTTTACCTACTTTCATAACTCAGATCTTTACCCATTTTCATAACCCTGCCCAGCCCAGTAGCTGGCACAGCTCCTTGGCAAGGCTCTGCTGGGGCACATCCCCCGTTCCAGGTCCTGCCGAGCCAGATGTGATGTGCAGCAGATGTTGTGTCACCAGCCTGACCAGGCTGTCACATCCTCACGGGAGCTCTCCAGGTGGGAAGTGGCTGCAGCGTCAGTGTGGGGACCCAGCCTGTGCATCCAGGAAGCTGTTGGCAGAGTGGGGAAGTGCAGGATGAGGGATGGCAGCACAGGCATGAGCTGGGGAGGGCTGGCAAGCCTCCTGACATCCTGCCCATACTCGCAGTGTCACCTCTCTCCAGATGTCTCAGCTGCGCTGATGTCTGTCCCTGCTCCCAGTGCCCTGGGTGTCACCGCTGCCAGAGAGGGGCCCGGAGAGGAGCCTGCAGAAGGAATGACTCATCAGACAGCCCAGCTCCTGACTCACTCACCTGGAAGCAGGCTGGAGCTGCACGCCCAGCCTTGAGTGACCCCAAAACGCCAAGACCTGAATGTGCAGCCCAGACTGGAGCAGTGAGCAGCTTTCTGGCATCGCCTGGCACCGCCTCCCCAAAGCCCTGAAGCAGCAGCAGCCTTCCCCGTGCCCCACTCCCCAGGGGAGATCTCCCCTCTGCCCCTCTGTTGGTGGCTCCATCAGCCACCAATGGGACATGGCAATGCTGAGCCCTCCAAGGATCAGCCAGGGATGGGACCTGCATTTTGCAGCCTGCAGGAGCCTGGCTGAGGAGTGATGGAGTGGGAATGGGTTTGCTACTGCCCCATATCCCCACAGTCATTTACTGGGGAGTAGAAAATACATCCCACTCTGGGCAGCTTCCCATGCTACGCCCAGGTGCCAGAGGTTCTGACCGTGGGAGACCAGTCCTCAGTGCTGCGTCCCTGGGCTGGTGCCATGAGCAGACTTTGCTCACAGCCCCTTTTCCCCCAGGTGCTGGACCTCAGTGTGCACTGGGGTGCATCAGGGTGCCTCGATGGAACGGGCAACGTCCTGGTATCCTGAAAGGAATTTTTTAACCACTGGGGAAACCTCCGTGCTGGGTTACTCGAGCACAGCCAGGCGCATGGATTGCAGCACACACCCGGAGCCAGCTCAGCATGTGGATGCGGCAGTGCTGACCAGCACCGCAACTGGGGGCAACAAGGAGAGAGGAGGACCAGAAAGTGTTGGAGCAACAATATGGTCATTCCTCTGGGTGTCAAGGGCACAAGGACCTCCGGAAAACTCTCCCTTGTGCTAGGAGCAGGGAGCCCACGTGGCCCAGCAAAGGCAGGGCTGGGCTGGCAGGCAGAGTGCAGCACTTCCAGGGATTCCTCCCAAGCATCGTGCCCAGATCCATGCAGCCTAAATCCATCTGCAGTGAGGGGGTGGAGAGCCATCAGCACAAGCAGGAAGCACTGTCAGAAAAAGCCTCGTCAGTGTTGTTACACCGGTGCAATCATGTCAGAAACACAAAAAGGCATCGCCACCTGCGAAAGAGCAGGCGCTGGCTCTGACAGCCCTGGAGCTCCCACCCACGGCTCCAGCCCTCTGAGAGACGGGCACGGAGCTCCTGCCATGGCTCTCTGTGCTCAGCACCATCCAGGCTGAGCCCTGGGGCCGGTGGGGCCCCGCAGGAGGCAGGGCACGTCCCCTGCCTCACCCGCACCCCAGCACTGCACAGCTCCCAGGACACCCCAGCCCAGAGCCCCTGGCAGTCCTCTCAGCTCAGCATGACCCCATAGCCAGGGAGAAGAGGAGCCTCCTTCTCCATCAGCTGCACCTCTGTGGGACCAGGCACTGACCCAGGGTCGAGTCCTGTCCTGTGAGCCTTCATTGTAGCTTCAAATAGCGTTCTGTACGTGCCAGCTGTGTCTGAAGAGCATCAATCACTGCTGGGTGCTGCCCACCTTCCCTGCCTGCTGCTCCCTGCAAGCTCCTGCTGGTGTCTCTGGAAAACTAAGGACAACACTGAGCAGTCCCATCCCTGTGCCAAGTGGCACAAGGGCCTGGATGGCCCAGCGGAAGGCAAACTTGCTCCCTGGAACTGCCTTTTTCCCCAGTTCTGCCCAGTGACCCAAGCAGGCTGTAGGCAGCACATTGGCATGTGGAGGCTCCAGGATGGATCAGATCCTTGAACCATCATCAGTGCTCCTTCCTCATCCTGCACTGCCCACCAGTCTGAGTGACTGCTCAGACACTCCCTAGGGTCACTCCCAGGTGCGGAGGGTGTGCCAGCACCAGATGCCAACAGCCAGAGGCTGCTGGGGCACCCAGGGAGCACACTAGGACACTTCCCTTCCCCTGTGCCAGATAGATTTCAAATCTCCTGTACAACATCGCTTCGAACCTGGCCTGGCAGCCACCGGAGCAATATGTGCTCATGCACAAATCCAAAGGGATAACAATCCTTGAGGATGAGTGACAGCTGGCATGGCCCGCAAGAGCAATTCCTGCCAAACTGCTTATCTCCCCAGAGAGGATTTCCCCTGGTGCTTCCCAGCATCCCTGACCTTGCTGTTACCTGCCAAGGGCTGGTGAGCTCCTCTAGACCCCGGGTGCTCCTCTCTCTGCTCTGCCACAGCCAAGCTACCACATTCCTGATGGCCACAGCTCAGCCTAGCATCCCTGACACTCCCCTTAGCACATCTGTGGACCCAGGAGATGCCTTCAGGAGTGAGCTGAGAATTCCTGGCACTTGTGAGGCAGCATGGCACCAGAGACACAGAGGTGTCACTTTGAACTGACCCGTATTAAGTGCTTGGGATCTGCTTGTCAAGCAACTCTTCCCATCCTGGCAACACTTGCTGACTGCACATCAAACCCCCCCACCTGCTTTCCTTTTCCAGAAGTGACACTTCTGTTTTGTTCCTTGCAGTGTTCCACTTAATGAAAAGATCTGGTGTTTCCCTTTTTGGAACGTGGATGAATTGTGTGCAGGAAGTTCTGTGCAGGAAGAAGAATGTGCCTCTGCTCAGCTCAAGCCTTCACTGCTCCTGGACACCCCCGGCTGCCCACCCCACCCTGCCCCATGCAGCAGTGGGGATTCTGTGCTCCAAGAGGTTTTGTGCAGCCATGTGTCCATTCCCTGAGCTCCAGGCACAACCCTGCTGAGGTACAGGAGGTTGAGAGAGCTGGGGGTGTTCAGCTTTGCAAAGAGAAGGCTCCAGGGAGACCTCAGAGCCCCTTGCAGTGCCTGAAGGAGCTCCAGAAGAACTGGAAAGGGACTTGGGACAAGGGCCTGGAGTGACAGGACAAGGGGGAATGGCATCTCACTGGCAGAGGGCAGGGATAGATGGGATATTGGGAGAGAATTCTGCCCTATGAGAGTGAGGAGGCCCTGGACCAGAGCAGCTGTGGCTGTCCCATCCCTGGACATGTTCAAGGCCAGGTTGGATGGGGCTTGGAGCACCCTGGTCTGGTGGAAGGTGTTCCTGCCCTTGGCAGGAGGTTGAACTGGTCCCTTCCAACCCAAGCCCGTCTGGGATTCTATAAATTCATCCAGAAGTGGAAGAGGTGCAGGAGGGAGGCTCAGGCTCAGTTCCCTTCCCAACACAACTGGGCAGAACAGGATTGCTTGGTGAAGAATGAAAGAGCATCCAAGGACCCTGGTGCCCCTGCCCAGTGAGGAGAAGTTTATGTCCTCTTTGAAAGGACCGAAAGGACAAAAAACCAAGAGGAAGAAATAATAAAGTTTAATAAAAGCCTTCAGGAAGAATGGGAGGATGCAGTGGAGCCTGAACAGGGCTGAAAGATGGAGCGTGGTGAAGAGTCCTGACACCTGAGCAGGGCACAGACAAATGCCAGCAGCAATGGGGACAACAGGGAAGAGCTGGGAACGTCCCCTGGTAGCAGAACATCACAGAGGCTCGGTGTGACAGCACAGGCCAGGTATGTCAGGAAAAAGGCAGAGCCTGGAAAAAGGGAATAGTGCAGAATTTCTATACATCCAGGATGGATGTGTTCAGAGGAACACAGAGCAAAGCACAAATACGGAGAGAAAAATCAAGCAGACCAAGGAAGAAATTAGTTCTGCCTAGATGGATAAGCCTAGGAAAACATAAATCTGTCTGTTGAGGAAAGTCTCGACTGAGGCAGTAGGACAGAGAAGGGAATGTCAGGTGATACATGAGATGGCTGAACTGTTCAGCACCTTTGTGCTTTAAATATTTACATATTCACTCTGCCCAGATTACAGTTTGCAATAAGAGACTCAGAGCAAGAACAGAATCATGGAGAAGAACAGAGCATGGGAATATTCAAATTGTCAAAATCTAATAAAATTTACTTTGTCATACATGAGGAACCAGTCACAGTCATCTCTGACCTCAGAAAACACAGGCACAGGTGAGGTCCTCATGGAGTGGAGCAGGAGGAAGCACAGCCTGTGGCATTAAAAGGGAGTAGGGAAATCCACTGGGCAGAGTGACTTTGTTGCCTGAAGAGATACAGAAGGAACTATTACAACACATATGTTAAAGCTCTCAAGGATAATACACGATAAGGAACAGGCAAGAGGGATTTGCCAATCATACAACGTATTGAACCAGTCCAATGTCCATCACTGATGGGGATTTAGCCCAGCTGGAAACAGGAAGCAGTAGGTATGGTATGTCTTGGCTTCCATGGGTTTTTGGAGTGTACCATGGGAATGCTCCTCAGGAAACACAGGTGATGAGGCACAATCTGTGCTGGTTTGAAAGCAAAACCAGTGAGAAACTCCAAGTCAGAAGTACAATTTAATAGGAAAAACTAAAATAAATGCAAGAGTACAAAAAAGAAACCACTGACAGAGTCAGGATACCACCTGACACCCTGTCAGTCAGGGGGTTGGTAGCAGTCCAATAAAATGGTGGCTGCAGTCCTCCAGAGTTCTGCTGAAGATGGTCCTGTTGAAGCAGTGATCCTGTGGAAAAGGTCTGGTCTTCACCTGAAGGTCCAGTGGTAGCTCTTATCCTCTGGGAATCCAGTAGGTAAGGGCTGCTTCTGGTGTTCAGAATCTTAGCTTATATCCAGGATGGGATGCTTGGTCCCTCCCTCTGGGCAGAGCATCTCACATTGGGTGGGTGTATTTTTATCAGTCATGTGGTGAGACTGGATGGCCCATTAACAGGAGATATCCCCCCAGAGGGAGGATGGGTCATGGGAGAGATCAGGAACCCTGCCCCACCCGGTTTTGACAGCTGGCCTATTAACAGGAGATAGTCCAGAGAGAGGAGGCAAGGGACACAGCCCCACCTGGTTTCAACAGCTCCTGAAGATGGTAATAGAATACACTGCAACCCAGGACACAATCCCAGCTGGTTAAAGCACTGGGAGTGGGGCTGCTCAGGTGCTGCCAGCCTTGGTGGTTGTGGTCAGTGAGATCCTGCCAGGTCTGTCCTGGAGAAGGTCCTGGTCAATATTTTCATTAACACAAGGTTGATGAAACAGTGATCATGCTCATAAAATGATGAATTAAAAACAGATCACAAAGGGCTGCAACTGCTTCAAAGGACATGAGCAGAATGTAAAATAAAACTCAGTTGCTGAGAAATTACTCGGAATTGGTAACGTGCAGTTCAGTAAAGACAAATGCAAAGCAGGTGACCTGCAATGCACCACCCTCATGCAGAGATTCTGGCTGGAGAGCAGTGCCACTGCTGGCCAGTGGTGATGGCTGGTCTGGCTGGGCACCTTCTGCTGCCAGGGCAAGGTCAGCACAGGCTGGGCATGGCCAGCAAGGCGGCCCTTGTGAGGCAGGGACAGAACAATGGAATGGTTTGGGTTGGGAGGAACCATAAAGCTCCTCTTGTTCCATCCCCTGCAATGGCCAGGGACAACTTCCACTATTCCAGGTTGCTCCAAGCCCATCCAACCTAACTTTGGACACTTCCAGGGTGGGGCAGCCACAACAAAGGACAGCTCCAGTGCTGCTCTGCTTGGCCTGGGGGGAATTTCAAGGAGCAAGGAAGCAAACAGAAGAAAGTCCAGAGGAGATGCTGACAAGCTTGGTTAGAAGTTTGAAAAAAAATGACCTGCAAGAAGGGAAAGAGCAAATCAAATCTGGGTCTGGCAGGGTGAAGCCTGGGCAGGGATATAAGAATAGCCTTCTAAAATGCAAAAAATCACTAGAAAGAGATTAGTGGTCACTTATGCTCAGGTCTACCAAGGGTATTTTTTGCAGTAATTGGCTTAATTTGCATCTAGAGAGATTTAGGGTGGATTTTGATATTGCAAGGAGATTTTCCTTGTGCCACATGATGATGCATCAAAGGCTGGCTGGGATCTAGGTGTTCCAAAGCTCCTTGCAGTCCCAGCTGCTTTGGGGCTGCCAGGCACCCTGGAGGGACCCCACTGTGCCGGGGTCCCTGGGGAGACATCCCTGGTGAGCCAGGGCCAGGCAGGGAAGGGCTGGGCAGATCCACCCTGAGCACCCATCCACGGGCTGTGGGAGCAGGGAAGAGGGGAGGCAGTGGGAGCTCCTGTCCCACTCCCCAGGATCTGCTGCCTCCCTGCCCTGGGAGAGGGAGGTCTTTTCCCTGTGCCAGAGGGTGGAAGCTGTTCTGGTGAGCTGTGCCACTGAATGGGAAAATCAGCTCCATGAGCTCCAGTTGTCTCCTTTGTGATCCATCCCTCTGCCACTCCAGCCTCTTCTCTCCTGTCTCTCCACTCCTATTTTGCATCTCCTGCGTCATCCCTTTTCTGCTGCACCCCTCCTGCATCTTTCATCTTCCCCATCCCTCCAGCTGTGCTCCTCCTCCTTTCTAGTCTCTCCCTCTTTATTCCCATTCTGTCTCACTCCAGCTCTTTAATTCAGCAGCACGGCATTTCCATTTGAATTGCTTTCCTGCCTCCATCCAGGACAGGAGCAGAGCCAGGGGCTGCATCCTGTCCGAGCCCCGCGTTCAGGAGTGTCACATGGATGGTGCTGGCTGTCCCCAGCCCATTCCCATTCCATGGGCATGGCAGTGTGTCCCCAGGCCCTCTGCACTGCTGGGACAGCAGCGCTGGGCATGGATCCCTCCCGGAGAGGCAGTGACAGGGAGCATCATGAGGAAAGGGGCTGAGTGCTCCCCATGGACATCCCCGTGGGTCTAACCACCATTCCCAGGGCATCTGCTGCGTCTGCAGGGTACCAGGCACACAATTCTGTGCCACCTCTGCCCATCCATCCTCGTGGGCCCACCTAGGATCCCCCCTGGCAAACCAGGGACCCCATGGCAAAGGCACAGGATGAGTGTCGTGAGGAGGGAGCTCTGGTGAGGGCAGGTGTCCCTAAGGGCTGCTGGCTGTGGGAGCATCCAAAGGGTTTTCCAGCAGGGAGTGGGTTCTGGGAGCAAAGCTCTGCTCTCACCAGGGCACTGCAGTCCCAGGGGATCCCTGGGGGCTGGATTTGAAGCTCTCCCAGTGCAGGGGCCTCCCTAGCTCTGCACAGACCCTCAGATCAGCCACTGAGATCTGGCAAAGTCTGCTCCTTCCCAAGGACCATCTCAACATGCTCCTGCTCATCTGCGTGCTGAGGGTGGTGTTTTGGGGCAAACTGGTTCTTTCCTGCAGTTTCACAAGGCCCTGTGAGCATGATGCCCTGGTCTGTGCAAAGCATCAGAATCTCCCCTGGTTGTCACAGCCGTTGGCTTGTCCAGGCTGAAGCAGAGGGGTTGTGTGTTCCCCAGGGAGCACCTCACCATGTCCTGCGCTCCCAGGGCCACGCTCTGCCCTTCAGGCACCATCACAGCCACTGGTTTTCCACCAGAGGCACCAGTCGGGCACCAAGGCTTTGGTGGAACCATCCCTGCTGGAGCACCGAGCCCTTGGCCATGACCTTTTAGGAAGTTTTACCCTGTTCAACCTGAACATTTGAACTGTGCAGTGGACAATCTTTTGGCCAGATTCTGCCGTCTTTACCCATTTTCATAACACACAGGCTGTGACAACTACATGGGTTGGGGTTGCTCTTCCTCTCCAACAGTGTGCTCAGTCTCACCAGGACCCTGCCCAAGCAGAGGCCAGCCATGCCCTGGCCCCGGCCCCAGCCCTCCCAGAGCCAAGCTCTTGGCCTGAGAGCTTGTGTGTACCCCAAATGCCCTCTCCCACATTCCTGAATTCCCTTCTTACACAGCAGCACATGTGAACATCCATCAGGGACAAGACAAGGGCCACTGAGTTGGCCTTGGACCAGCTGTGACAGCTCTTCTCCTGCCCTGGCCCCACTAGGGCTGCAGTTGAGGTTCCCCAGCTGCATCACCTGGAGAACAGAGAGCCAGGAAATCCCATCCTGTGATATCCATGAATATGGGAGGCCCTGTAGTGAAAGTCCCCAAGACCGGAACTATTCCCTGGTGCATGTTCCCTGAGGTCTCTTGGGAGGCAGGGTTGGGGTGGAGACCTGTGAGCACGTGGCTGCCCACCCTTCCCACCTCCTTCTGTGGAGCTGGAGAGGAGACTCCCTTGGGTGTCTTTTCTGGAGACTCCCTTGGGTGCTCAGCCTCACAAGATCTGCCTGTCTCCCTTCCAGTGTTACAGTCTGACCAGGCTAAATGGGGTTTATGCACAGGCCAAGAGCTTCCAGCCTCCCAGGGCTGTTCCTTTCCTCCTCTGCCAGGTGCCAGTTAATGGTTAACCTCCAGAAGTTTTCCTCCTGGCAAACAGGGAGCCCTTCAACATTCTCTTTCACCTCTTTCACCTGGTTAAAGAAAAACCAAGAGGGCCAGTTGGTATCTGGGAAACTTCTCTCTGTGCTAGGTGGAACCTGTGCCCACTTTGCAGATGCCGGCCAGTGCAGGAGCAGCTCCAGCCACAGCTGTGGCACAGGGCAGAAGATGGGCCAGGTTCACTTAGAGGACAGAATCATGGAATAACAGAATGATCTGGGTTGGAAAGGACCTTAAAGATCATCTCATCTCACCCCTGCCATGGGCAAGGACACCTTTCTCCAGCCTGGGTTGCCCATCCCTCAAACAGCATCTCCAACCCACAAATGACTTTTCAGTAGTATCCAATCAAACAGTATTTCCTCGATTCCCTTGTAAAGTGTTTCTTTTAGATCTATGGGAGTGCATTTCCAAAAGACTGGACTTTAAATGAAGCCTCTCTAGCAACCAAGATGGAGAAGCTTGGGTTGATGGAGTTCAGGGGTAGCTGAGGATGGAGGGGCCCTGCAGGGACCTCGCTGTTTGTCCTCAGGAAAAGGCCCCATTGGGCTGGAAATCAGAATTCCAGCTTCTTCCTTCTCCATGGGCAGAGGGAGTGGGAACAGGGCTGGCACTGTGATATACTCAGGGAGCCTCAAACCCTTTTCCATGGATTCAAATTCATCCTCAGTGTACAGGCAGCTGGTGCTAGGACACAGGGCTGGGGGGGCACAGGTCTCCACTTGCTGTCTGCAGAAGCAGAGCTGCTGCCCAGGAGTTCAGATGTTTGAAAGAAGGTCAGGTTCTGCTGGTAACAGAGCCAAGGGGAAGGATACTTTGTGGCCTTGGGTGTGTTTCAGTGGTGGCCACTGGTGGCCCATGTCAGGGGGCTGGAACTAGAGGGTCTTTATGGACCCTTCCAACCCAAACCATTCCATGATTCTCTGATTCTGTGGACAAGCCATCGACATGTGGTGACCCTGGGAACCCTGAGCAGGTGGGCTGGTGTCGCCCTTGGGTGACAGCAGTGGGGCCCAGAGCCGTGTCCCTTTGGGCTTGGCTGGGGTGTAAAAATAGCACTCAATTCCCATTCTCTCTGCCATGATGGAAAAAGCAAACAGGCAAAGGAGTTTTGCGCTCGGGTTGTTAAATTTTCATGGCAATTTAGCAAGGCTGGTTGAGAGTCATTTTCCAGCTGATTTCAGTTCCTTTGAGCTGCTCCTGGGCTGCAGGGCCTGGGCTGAAAATGTGACAGCGGGGAGCTGCTGCTTTGCTGTTCAGAGCCTTGTCACGGAAAAAGGCTGGCCTGGGAAAGGGTGTTATCAGCATTTGATAAGAGATGATAATGCTAATTTTGGCCCTAAAATCTTTCCTTAATAGAAGTGAAGTGCTCGTATTTATCCCAGCAATTACAGTCACAAAGAGCTCATGCAGTTAGGGAGCATCCACCTTCTGCAGCTGAGAGACAGCAGAGGTTTCCATGGATCATGGCAGCTAATCCTAACAGGGCTTTGTGAAGGAAATTCTGCCTTTGGAGGATAAATCGGCACCGAGGTGTCAGAAATTGGGCCCTGTTCTCCTGTGGAATAGCAGAGTCATGGAATGGTTTGGGTTGGAAGGGACCTTGAAGACCATCCAGTTCTACTCCCTTGCCATGGGCAGGGACACCTTCCACTATCCCAGGCTGCTCCAAGCCCTGTCCAGTCTGGCCTGGGACACTTCCAGGGATCAAGGGGCAGCCACGGCTTCTCTGGGCACCCTGTGCAAGGGCCTTCCCAACCTCATAGGGAGGAATTCCCTTCCAATATCCCATATAAGTCTGCCCTCTGGCAGTGGGAAGCCGCTGCCCCTTGTCCTGTCACTCCAGGACCTTGTGCCTAGTCCCTCACCAACTTTCTTCAGGCACTGGGAGGGACTCTGAGGAATCCCAGGACAGGCTGTCCCATATCCCACATCTGCCTGAAGGATGGGTGTCTCTCCAGTCCCTCTGACCCATCTGCCTTTTGTGCCTGCAGGAGCAGGTGGCAGGACCTGGCTCTGCTCCACTGCCAGTCGGGGAGTGGTGTTCAACATCTGACATTCCCAGTGGTATTTCTAAGGATGCCTGCAAAGAGCTTTCGCCAGAAAATGTCCCTTCTGGTGTGTCAGGTCTAGGTGGGCCCATGCATTCCAGGCTAGGCCTGATCCCTGGATCCTTGTGCAGTGCAGCTGCGGGCAGTGTGACCTGCTGGGGTGTCACCATGGCTGTCCTAGGGTGTGCTTGCTGCTCACCAACACATTTTCCAGCAATAAAGAGAGTTTTCCAGCCTGTTCCATCCCTTGCAGCAAAGCACAGTCCTTGCCTCAGCACAGCTCACCAGCTGCTTTTCCCAACACCAGCCACTGACCTCTCTCCTCTGCCCAAAATCATCCATGTGCCTGGAGAGCCTGCAGGGGCTGGAGAGCAGTGCCAGACATGGAACGGATGAGTGAGGAGCCAGGTGGTGCTGGAGAAGGGCATCAGCCTGGGCTGTTCTCCTCCGGGTGACCTGTGAGGGCCAGTGCACCTGGGAGCAGGGTCAATGCACTGTTGTAGCTGCCCGCGGGACACCCGGCCCTGGCACATGCGCAGGGGCTGGAAATGTGCCTTATAGCCAAAGCACTGAAGCTGAAGGGACGGGATGAATTCCCCCGGGCTCCCATGAGCCAGACTAAGTGGTTTGCGCAAAGAGGAAATCCCTGGCAGTTCTGTGCTGGTGCTTATATCTGCTCCAGGACTCATATGGACCTGTCCACGGGAGCACCTCCAGCGCCAGTCTGGCAGTGCTGCCCACTCCTGATGACCATTGGCCATCAGCTCCCTGATCCAGGCCTGGAGAAAGGGCACTGGTTCCCTTCAGGACAGGTCAAGCACACTTTTTTAGGATGCTGATGCTCTAAACCAAGACCCCTCTAGGCTGAGTTACTCACAGGGTACATCCCAAGGGACAAGGTGGGGATGGACAGCCCTCAAACACTGTTTTTTACTGGGGAGATATGCACAGAATGGAGTAGCTCCTCCTGGACTCAGCTGGCCACTGGCACTGGGAATCTCCAGCTGTGTCACTGTGGAAGACAAGAGCACATCCCAAAAGCACCCAGCTGGCATCAGCATTGGCTGGTGGTCCCTGTGCCACTGGCTGCAGCAGAGCCCTCAGGGTTCATCTCCAGGCTCCAGAACCCCAGAACTGTGATCAGACAAGTCTTGACCCACACAGAGAGGGCCTGACCCACGTCCCTCTCCAAAGTGACTGCCCAGAGCGTCACTGAGCTCCAGGTCTCTGTGGCCACCCAAGCACTCAGCTTCCCAGCCCTTCTGCCAAGGCATTTGGGGCAGGCCCGGGGGTCAGGAGAGGTTCAGTGCCTTGCCCAGTGCACCCTGTGCTGAGGGCATGTGGTTCCTTGGCTTCTGCCAGCAGTGCCTGGAGGGGACCAGCCAGCACTGAAGGCTCCATGGCTCCGGTCCTTCCCATCAGATCCCTGCCTTCCTGTGCTCAGCTGCCATTCCATCAGGCTGGGGGAGCTTTAGTGAGCTCTGCACTCTCTGTAAGGGGTCAAACAAGACCACAGTGACCACAGGAGCCGGGGAACAGAGCTAGCACCATGATGAACTGCTCCACAGGCCCCTTCCCTCCTCCTCACTTCTGGTCCCATCCACCAGCATCAGCTGAAGCTGGCAGGGTGCTGGAGGTCTCAGCACCACAAATAAGCACCTTGAAAAGAGGCCCCCACCATCAAGCCTGGTCCTGTGCTGCTGGGAGAGGCTCCAGCTGGGTGTTGGACATCCCTTGCAGGGGCTGGCTCTGCACGAAGCTTTATTTTCCAAATATTATTCATGACCCTGTATGTGATGAGCAGTAACCAGGCTGGAATCTTGCTGTGTGCCGCTGCCAGGGCGTCTGGGCCAGGGAAATTGGCTGTGGAGCATTGGAAGTGCCCTCGCAGCATGTGGGGGGCTAAGCCCTGGCAGCCCCAGGGACGCTGCTCTCGGTGCCCTTGGTCACGGGGTCGGGGGCAGCTCATGCCAGAGGCTGCAGTGGATGTTGCTCGGAGTCCAGGGAAGCAGGAATCGGGGACAAAACAGGGTGTGTTTCCCCAGCCCTGGCTTCTCTCCTCAGCTCAGCTGTGGGCCTGTATTCCCATGTCTCAGTGGGGTGGCAGCCCTGTGCTGATGCTCCTCTTGTCCCATGACATTTGTTGGGGGGAGGCCAAAGGTCCTGTGTCCTCACTGGAGCCTCTCTGAGGACCTGACTGCCCCTTTCTTGTGCTGCTTGTGGGACTGGGTCTCCCAGGGAGACACAGCACGGACCAAGGCTGCAGGAGAGGGAGCCTCAGCACGACCCTGGAGCACCAAGAGCATCCTGCCAAGGCCTGGGGTGGCTGGGCTTGGGGAGAGGGAGGAGCAGAGCATTTCCAGGGTCAACACACTGAGAGGCCACCTCCAGGCTGGGCTCAGGGATGTCTGGGATGGAGACAGCAGTGGGGAAGAGATGGCACAGCACTGTACAGCCCCACATGCCAGGGACCCCGTGGCTCAGGGACCCTGTGGCTCAGGGACCCTGTGAAGGTGCAGAGCTCCCTGCTGTGTCCTGCCCGTGGATCCTGGTGATCCAATGGTCCTGGTGGCCCGAGGCCGTGTGGAGGGAGCGAGGCACAGGCTGTCTCCCTTACCTCATGGGAAGGAGCAGAGAGCTGCTCCCTGGCTTTTGGCAGTGGGGTGGTCCCAGCCAGGGCTGGGCTCTGGTTTAATCCCCGTGCTGCCCTCCTGCCCATGGGCACAGTCGGCTGTGGGGCAGAGCCAGTAACGGAGGCCCAACCACGAGCCTCTCTCTGTGAGTTTGGCTGCAAATCCTCTCCGGAAGAGATGGCTGTAATTTAGCAATACTTGCTCGAGCTTTTCCTATTAACTTCCCCCAGGCTGCCAGATGCTCATGGCCAGTGAGGGACTGTCCTCCCACACCTTCCCAGGCACTGGAAGCAGGAAAGTGGGATGAACTGCCCAGCACTGGGGAGGGATCAGGTTCTGGAGGTGGTGTTGGGGCTCAGTTCCCAGGACCCTCCCAGCCCATCAGGGTTAGGCCATTTGGGAACACGGCCTGTGTCCCAGGGCAGGACAAGTATCCCATCAGGCTGGGGGACACGAGTCCCTTGGAGAGGGCAGGACCAAGGCCGTTCTCCCAGGACTGGGAGGCAGCTGGGAAGGGACTGGCAGGAGGGCAGGCATGGAGGGTGGTGCCAGGGCTCAGCCAGCCATCAGCATCTGCCCTGCCTGCTCCGGATGGAGCAGGCATGGAGGGAGCAGGAACAGCTCCTGCTCCTGGCACCAGCAGGTCCCCCGGCAGTGACAGCAGAAGCACTGATCCATCTGGGTTTGGATCTGGCTGCTCGAGGGCTCCCTGGTGTACCGGTGCTCCCTCCTGCTGATTGGTTGTCAGGGAGAGGCTCTTCTGTCCCGAGAGCTGCAGAGCTCCAGTTTCCATCAGACAGGGGCCAAAGGCTGATACTCCAGAGGGCTGGGACAGGAGGGGCTCAGCATCTGGAGAGTACCTGGGACTGAGAGGGGAGTGAGATAGGTGCCCATCGAGGAGAGAGACTGCCTGACCTGCCTGTGCCCTGCCCGTGCCCTGCCCGTGCCCTGCCTGTGCCCTGCCTGCCCAGACTCCAACAGCAGTGTGATCGTGGCTCTTGGGAAAACACAGCAGACCAGGCTTTTTGCATTCAGGGAAGGCTGGCCCACCCTATAGCTCCGCTTGGGACACTGAGATCTGTTTCTGCTCAATCTCTGGGTGAATTTCTGACATTCTCTGGGATATTTGGTGAGAGATGGGAACCATGTGAACCCTGGATCCAAACCCAGGAGTACCATGGCAACATCCACACCTCAGTCCAGAGTGTTTAGCACCAAATGTGGCTTTAGCAGAGGTTTTTTGTAAGTTATTCAGCCCTCCTCATGTGCTGCTCCCGAACCAGAGTCTTCTTGTCTCTGGCAAATCCTTGCAGCACAGCCCTCACTCAGCCCTGGTGGTTTTGTTGTTGTATCCAGGGGGAAAGTTTTCCTGGATTCCCTTCATTCAGCAGACATCCCAGGAAGGCACCATCGATAACCACAATAACCACTGATTGCTCTGAAGATACTGGAGGGAGCCTCTGCTTGATGTGATCCACATCCCTACGACTTCTCTGCCTTTCTGCATCAGCAGAGAAGGGAGCTGTGCCCACCTCTTCCCCACGTATGGAACCCAGGTAGGAAGCACAAACTGCTGGAGACCCTCGGAAAGAAAGTATTGTTCTTCCTACAGCGATCCCAAATCCTCCCTGTATGAAACTGAGTCTCAAGTGTGTCTTAAACCCACAAACATTTACAGTCATCAGGTATGAAGCTGAAAGAGGTCCACGAGAGCTGCCAGCCCAGCCTGGGGCAGAGAAGCCCGCCTGGCAGCAGCAGAGTGAACTCCAGCTCACTGGGTTTCCCCAGGAGAATGCCCACAGAGGTGTGTGGGAGCCACAAGTTCCAACGTGGGAAGAGGCTCATGCATATCCGAGCACTCTGTAACCTGACACGTGCAGCAAGACCCAGTAATTAGGCTGGCAATTAGAGCTAAATGATGGCTAGGATGCTGCTCGTGGAGTGGAGGTCATTAACTTCCTTAGGCTGTGGCCAGGTGACCATCACTCCTCAGCTGAGTGTCCCCCCAAGGGCCAGTTCAGCCACCAGCCCCATGGGAGTCTGGGGGACAGCTCTCCAGGCTTGGCTGTGCAGGTTGCAGTAGTTCCACGTGGCTTGGTGACTTTTCCACCTAAGCAGATCCTTAGATCATTCTTGACCCTCTCTTGATTTATGTTCTGCCATTCCAGCTTCTAGCTTTCCAATTTTCCTGCCTTTCATTGAACCACTGAGTCACTGAGGTTGGAAAAGACTCCAAAATCATCAAGTCCAACCACTGATTGGCACTGCTGTGGTCACCACTAAACCATGTCCCCAGATGCCTTTTGAACACTTCCAGGGATGCCACCTCTGGTGCTGTGTCCAGCAGTGTTAGAAGCCAAGATTTTCACATAGTCACCTGGCTCCGTGTGCTGGGACACTGGGGGCTGTATCTAGTCATCTCAAATCTGCAACAGATGGCTTCTTTCTTTTCTTTTTTTTCTTTTCTCAGGCATTCCCTTCGTGCCTGTGACTCTTAATAGAAAAATCCATACAGTCTCAAGTTGTTTGCACTGAGAAGGAAGAGCTTGGGCAGCACAAAAGGTTATGCAGGACAAAGTCAGGTTCTTGGGCAGAAATGCCGCTTTCTGCTGGTGCAGTCCCCCAGGTCAGTGGGGGGACCTGGGGGTCTTGGGGTTCCTGCTGTAATTGGCACTGCAGCCTCCTCTGGGGCTCCCCAAAGCTGAGGGATGCAGGACAGGCAGTGCTAAGGAGCATCCTTCTCACCAGGGCATGAGGGATGCAGGAGCCATGCAAGAGGATGAGATGTCACCCAGAGGAGTGATGTTGGCAGGGTGGGTTTAAAGGAGCAAATGTCACCACATCCACTCCTCTCTTCACACCTTGTTCTCCATCTTTCCCTGCCCTCTCTCTCTGGGGTTCAGCTGGGGGGGCTCAGCTGCTCTCAGGGGGACAGGCTGGTGTCCCTCATCTTTGCTCAGACCCTGCCATCTCCGAGCGGGCAGTTAATTAAGTTGTTAGAGCCTTCTCTTGAATTAGAGCATGGAAGACCTGTGCCAGGGGCTCCCTCAGGAGAACTGCACTTTCCTGGCAGCCTCAGGATGGGAAGACACAGGATATCCCATTGCTCTGCCTGGCGCAGTCTAGGGCAGAGGCTTGGCATCCCCGAGAAGGATGGCACTGCTGCTCCGCAGGGACAGGCAGCCCAGGATTCCATCCAGCTGGTCAGTGCAGGAAGCCTGGCTAAGGAGGGAGTGGATCCAGTGGGCTCACGACACATACCAGGGGCTGCAGCTGCTGTTGGAGCAGGACTTGCCCAGCCTTTCCTCCTCACACCCCACAGCACAGCAGGAATCCCTTGCCAATATTGTCACTCTCTCCTGTCCTCAGTTCTGCTGCAGCACCAATGCTCTCTTTGCACCTGGTTACAGCTGTGCTGGATGGCATCAGGGACCCCACATCCTGCCCTGGGTCTGAGGGGCAAATATTCCTTCCTCCCAGTGTCCCAGGGGAGCTCCAATGCTTCCCATTGCAGTCCTCCTACCTGCAAGGCAGCAGGTGGAATGTGTCCTAGCTGTGACATCGGTCATTAATCTCTTTGATTAATTAAAAAATGCATTTCCTGCCCCTTTTATTCCTATTTTTCTACCATGTGCATAAGTGTCTACAGTATCCAAACTGTCTGAAAGCCAGGCACTGACAACATTTGGGGAGAAGGTCCTCGGGAACCCTTGGGAAGCAAAGGATGAAGGCAGTGGGATGTCTGCTCATCCATCAAGACTTCAGGACTCCCGACATGCAGGGATAATAAGGGCTTGATCACCAGATCTGGTGACAGTCCCTGATGACATCTGTCCCAGGGACTTCTTTGAGCTTGAGAGCCCACTCAAACAGCCCGGAGGAAGATGGCATCAAGAGCTGGAAATGTTTTCTTTGGGTGGAAACATTTGCCTGAGCTCTCCAGCGTTCCCACCACCCAAAGGTGTGAAGGGCAGGAGGTGCCCAGGAGCTGGAGCAGCTGTGCCCCCTCTTCTGTGGGGTGCCAATTCCTGCCCCTGGGCACCCCCAAGCCTCCTGCGGGGGGTTTTGCCGAGGGGGCTGGAGCCGAGGAGCACACAGGGACCATCGCACTGATCCCAGCTGGCAGCCAGCTCCCTGAGCTGCACAAAGGGCCTTTTCATGCCCTGCATAAACAAGCAAGAGGCATGAAAGGTTGTTATCGCAGAGCATCAGCACCAGCAGCAGCTCAGGCGGGGATTCCCAAAATAACCTCCTCCCAAAAGGCACAGACACACACACCCCTTTTTCCATGCTGCTGGGATTTAGGGAACAAAGGCTTTGGGTGCCCCCAGCTCCTCTGCAGAGCCCTGTAGCCCCAGCTCTGTCCCCCTTTGCAATGCAGGGCCTCCTTCACCTCAACACAGCCCTGCTCCAGCTCCTGCTGCATCCCTTTGTCTGTCAGTGCTATGGAGCATCCTCAGCAGGGACGGCTGATAGCTGGACATGGGCCTTCCCAACACTGGGATTCTGAGGGCTGACAAGCAGTTTGCTCTGGGCTTGAAAGGTGGAGCTCCAAGAGGTCCAAGGTGCTCTTCCTTGGAAGAGACTTGTTTCCACAGCTGCACCCTGGAGCTGGGCCCCAAGCTGCACCCCTCTTATCTATCTCCTTCAAGGAAGAGCAGGTTTCTATGTAGAAATACATTCCAGAGGCACTACTGGAGGATGTGCTGATGCTCTTTGCTTTCCTTCCCATAAAGCCAGGCCAGAGTCACTGCAGAGGTAAATTGAGAGGGGAAAACTTGCTGGAATGAAAGAGCTTGGAGGCTCTCAAGGAGATAGAACCATAGACCCAGACTGGTTTGGGTTGGAAGGGGCCTTGAAAACCATCCAGTTCCAACCCCCTGCCATAGGCAGGGACACCTTCCACTGTCCCAGGTTGCTCCAAGCCCCGTCCAACCTGGCCTTGGACACTTCCAGGGATGCGGAGGCAGCCACAGCTTCTCTGGGCACCCTGTGCCAGGGCCAAGACCACCCTCACAGGGAACATTTTCTTCCTAAGAACCAATCTAAATATCTGCTCTTTTAGTTGAAAACCATTTCGCCTTATCATGTCACCATCTGCCTCTGTAAAAAAAGCTGGTCTCCCTCATTTTTATAAACCTAAAACACTGGAAGGGGCTCTAAGGTCTCCCTCGAGCCTTCTCTTCTCCAGTTGAACATTCCCGTCTCTCCCAGCTCAGCTCAGAGCAGAGGGGCTCTGGCCCTTGGAGCATCTCTGTGGCCTCCTGTGGACTCACTCAAGCAGCTCCACATCCTTCTGATATTGTCCCCAGGGCTGGAGGCAGTTCTGCAGGTGGGGTCTCACCTGAGTGGAGCAGAGGGGCAGAATCCCCCCCTCTCCTGCTGCACATTCCCCTTTTGATGCAGCCCAGGATGGATTCCTGGGCTGCTAAAAATCTGGCAAAAGCCTGACATCCAAATCTGTCCTAACAGTGAATTATGAAACATCTGTCAGCCCTTTGCAATTTATGCCAGTCTTCATTTATTTGTGTCTTTTGTGTTGTTTCAGGTTGATTCTGCTGGACAATGGGAATCTGGTCAGGGCATCCTCATTTGGGTTGCAAAAATTACCTCACTCTCAAAAGAGGGAGATTTTCCCATGGAGCTCCCCAGGGCTCACTGGTCCCTCTGTTCACACTGATGTTGCTGGAAGTTCCAAGGTTTCCGTTGTGCACCCATGGAAGACCAGGGTGGACAGCAGACAATGGACAGGCAGAAGGGCAGCTCCACCAGCTGAGTGATGGCTGCATTTGGGGTTTAAAACACCTATGTTTTCTGGAAATGTGTTCAATTCCATTGAAAAAATTACCTGAACAAATGGCAATTTCTTTAAATGTCTTTAAATTTCTTGAAATGTCTTTAAATTTTCAGTTAAGTTCCCCAAGACTTTGTAAAGTTTACACTTCCTTGGTGTTTTCTGGGGGAAAAGAGAGGTCTTGCTGTCCCCTCCCTGCCCACCCCATCTGCCATGTGTGGTATTTCCATTGCTCCCATCACTGCAGCAGGAATTGGACAGGGATGCAGGAAAGCTTATTTATCAGTTATTGAATAGCCAGGAGAGTCCAGCACAGCTGGGGTCACCAAGAGCTCACTGGGGATTATTTTGCCAGGGAAGCTCTTTCCCTCATCTCAGCAGGCTGAGGTGCATTTTCCATGCCTTCAGGACTGTTGGAGAGCTTCAGGCTTTAGCTTGGTGGTCAGGGGAAGACAGGCTGGGTTATCCGTACCAGTTTGAGGATTTAAGGATTCACTGGGGAAATCTGTTTTATACGTTCTTCCAGCTCCTTGGCTTCCCAAGGGTGATGTTCCCTGTGGTGGGCAGCGATACCAAGGATATCTGTGCTCAGAACACTACCAATGTGGTCACCCACTGACTTATCTGACCCAAATTCACTTAAAAGGGTGAATTAACATTTACATTTCCCAGATTTTCCTTTGGAGTGTGACAGAACCCCCTGAGCAGCCATCACGGTTTTCCCTTAGAAGGCCTGGAAGATGCATGCAGACAGTCACAGCAGCTTGCACACAACTGCAATTATTTTTTTCAACAACACGGTGCAGCTTTTCTCCTACAAAAGAGATAAATTTCTCCTACAAAAGAGATAAATTTGTATAAATTCCCTACAAATTAACACCAGTTGTGTCCCTTGCAGCAAATGCTGTCCCTTGCAGGGCAGCCACCCCAGCACCAGACAAAGCACATCTTCAGCACTGTCCCTTAAGGATATGCAGCAGTGTTGGAGGGGAAAGCTGTGCCTGCACAGGGGATCTCAGCAGCCAGCTGGAATATTTATTTGTAAATGAATGCCCTCCCTCAAGCTGGCTCCCATGCAGTGGGGTGGTTTTTTCTCCAAGAGGTTCCTGCTATTTACCCAACTTTCCAGCTGGGCTTCTCCACAGCACAAAGCGGCAGGACCTGCCTTAGTTTGTACAGTGAGTCAACAGCTCAGCAGGGGATTAGAGCCCACAATCCTGCTGGCATCGCTGCCTTGGCTCGAACCACTGGACCATGCAGCCTCATTTTGTTACTGGTACTCTCTGCTGGTATGTGGTTTGTCAGGGAAAAAGCCTCAGTGTGGCTAATAAAGGAGGCACTTTCTAAAGCAGTAAAACAAAGCCTGCCTCATTCCAGCGCTCCGGCCCAGCCGTGCTGCTGAGGGGTCAGGCTCCCTGTGGGACTGGGAACCACAGTTTTCCCTGGGGCTGGTGGGGAGGAAGCTGAGGAGCAGCACTCAGAGGCAGCTGGCACAGGGCCCTGGCACCCACTGCTGCTGGACAGGTGACCGTGTGCTGACACACTGTGACAAGCTGCCCCAGGCCAGCCTGGCTGCAGAGGACAAGCAGAGGCAGCCAGGTTGGAGGTTCCCTGCTGGGAAGGGTCCCCTGGCCTTCTTCATACCACTGGAGGCCTTTTCTGTCCCTCACACCAGGAGAGTCACCAAGGGCAGCTGTGCCACCAGGCACAAAGAGCACAACGGAGCAAAGCCAGGCCCTGCAGGGCAGTCAGGGCACAAGGTGCTGTTGGGAGTCCCGCATGGTGCACACGAGCAGAGGGCACTGGGTACCGAGCTGGGAGCTGCCACAGGCTCTGGGAATGGGGAAACCAGACCCAGTGCTGGGCTGGCACCTCCCTCCAGCCTTCACTGCCCAGTGTCTGCCAGACAGGAAGGCAGAGAGGGCTGAGTGTGCAGCCTCCCTGCCCCTGTCTGTGAGAGCAAACCCTATACTCGGGGGTTACACTGAGAGCAAAGTGGCCACTGCATGCCTGCTGTGCATCCAGTGAATCCCTGCTGTGCATCCAGTGCCTCCCTGCTGTGCATCCACTGCATCCCTCATTCACTCCATCCCCGCTGTGCATCCAGGGAATTCCTCTGCATCCCGTGCATCCCTGTGCCCCCAGTGCATCCCTGCTGTGCATCCAGTGTGCCCATGCATCCCATGCGTCCGTGCTGTGGGTGCACGCATGTTTTGCAAAGCAATAGCCTCCCCCTTCCGTCTGCATCTCCTGCGGGGGCTGCTTGCCCTGACACCCCCAAAATGCACGAATCTGGTCAGTTGCTGATGTGGAGATCTCCCGAGCCCGGCTCACGGGTGTGCCTCCCAAACGCCGCGGGTGTACAACCCGGGATGCTCCGGGAAGGGCCGGGCACCCCTGGGACCCGCAGGACCCGCCGCATGTCCTGCATGGGGTGACAGAGGAGGCTCAGCAGGGATGGGGCCCTGGAGGAGGAGGCTGAAAGTGCCTCCGCGGGACCCCGCCCGTGGCCGAGGGGGGCGTCCCGCAGGACGTGCGTGGGGACATCCGCGGGGGCCCTCGGTGCCCCGGCGACGGAGGGAGCCCCGGCGCAGCCCCGCAGCCCCCGCAGC